>JAKTXL010000016.1:12831-183993 GCA_030582535.1 Insectozyma bohioensis | reverse complement strand
CCAATTCACCTGGCCTTCTCTTAGTAAGGTCACACAGACAATAATGACTCTCATGGTTGACAAGACATTCATTTCATACTGATGTGTTGTCTTTTAATATTTTCTCTTACACTACCAAATGAGTAATCATTATTGAAACTCAAACTAAGAGGCTACCTTTTAAACCATCTAATATAATATTAGATCCATACACCTAACAAAAGTCTTCGCAAATATTTCTATTTTTAGAACCATGTTCAATTTTATCTTAAGCAAAAGTTTTTCTAATATTTGATATTAAAGCGATATCTATCTAAAAACCCAAGTCATAACACAAATATGATTTCAGTAGTTGAACAAATATATATAAAATAAAATAAAATTCTGGAAAGACTATCGCTTCAAAATTTGACAGACTATATTCTAAATTTATAATTTTTACTGAATGAAGAAATCTCTTGGCAAAAAATAATTTTCAACTTTTATTCCAAAAGAAAAAAAAAAATAAAAATAACAACCAACCCTAGTCCAAAAAAACAAACGTCAAAATCATCAGTGAAATATATATTGACTAATTGAAAATTAGTTTCTTCATTAGTGTTATTATTATCAATGCCAAAGTTTAAAAAAATAATTAAACATAATACATTAGAACTTCATAAAAAAGAAATTTATTATGATGATTTAAAGATAGAAACAGATCGTATTTATCAAATAGAAAATTTTATAGATTTTGTTGTTAATAATTTGACAAATGATGGATATCTTTTAATACGTAATAAGCACAAAGATTATGATACTACATATGACCAATCCGGAAATTTATTAAATAATGGATATTTAGAGTATACTGATTCTAGCCCATATGATGGTTATTGTGTTTTTCATGGATCAAATTTTATAAATTATGGTTTAGTTTTTTTAAATATTAGTTTTTTTCAACATCATGGTAATTATATCCATAACTTTGGTTTGATAAAAACTTCTAATACAGATTTGGAAGTTGGTTCAAATGCAATAATCGTGAATAATCAAACTATATCTATTGAAAATGGACATATTGATACTGATGGAGAAATTATTGGTGATGGATGTATTCGATTAGAATCAAGTGATATGTTTATTGATTCTGTTTATCAAGAGTTTGCTTTATTTTTAAATTCGACTTTAATTTTGCAAAAGCAATTTAATAGAACTATTAAAATTACTGGACTTAGTCAATCTAATATTTTCGGGGTATATAAACAAAATATTACAGATTATCAATATAATAATAATACTGGTATACTTACGTTAGGGTTTGATAGTTATGATAAATTATTTTTAGATATTGGCAAGGATTATTTGGATGAATTTGTTGTTAACTCTGATGAGGATATTAGTTTTATTTCTTACAATAAAACTTATGTATATTATGATCATGCTTCAGAAAAATGCTGGCCCCATTATACTAAGTATAAATCTATTAGATCCGGTGCCGTTTCAAATCAGATTAATCATTGGTATCTAATTATTTTTGTGTTGACTTTACTTAATTGGTTATAGTTTAAATATTTAATTTGATATTAATATTTCCGATAATTTATTTCTATAATTAATGATTTTAATAAAGGTGTACAATTTTTGACTGGAGTATATGTACAATTGCCTTACAAGTTTTCGATTGTATCATGTGTTGAAACATCAATTTCGTAAGATCATAACTACCCGAAACTTAATACATGATGAATGATCAACTGTCTTATCAAATCTAAATAAACAATAATATAACAATTAGATTATACATTGTATCATAATTTGTATCTGAAATAGGTTGATACAATACAAAACTTTTTTCTTGTTAGTAAAATTGTAAAGTACGAAATAGGCAATTAATTGTGATACTGCGAAAATCCAAGGCGAGAAGAAATTTGAGAGTGATTTTTTATCTAGTTTTTTTGCAACAATCTAAAAGATACAGAAAACAAAATCTAATATTAATAAGCCTCCTTTTATTAAACAAATTAATATAAAAAGACTTGAATTTGCAAATTTTCAAATTAATTTTAGTTTTTTTAAATCATTAATTCAATTAAAACAATTTAAAATGGCTGCTCAACAATCAAACAACAACAATTCAAAAACTAACGCTTCTAAAGATAATGCTGTTAAGAAATTACCAGACGGTTCTTATGTTACTAGTAGCTGTACTATTGTCTAAATATTTCTGTTAAATTTGGTTACTTATTTTTCAATTTTATTTGCTCATAGCTATTACATATTGCTTAACTTCAATCCCACCCAATTTTTGTTTTTTAATACTTATTTAGTTTATGTATAATCAAAATAAATACTATTTTTAATTTTTTATAAATATTTCTATCTTAAACTGTTTTGTTAATATATTTTTTGCGTATTATATATATATATATTAATTTGAATTACTATAATTTATATTGAAGTTCATTTTACAATGCTCTTTTTTACGCGAAAAAAAAAAAAGGAAATCAAAAAATTTCGCAAATATTTCTATTTTTAGAAATATGTTGAATTTTATCTTAACAAAATTTTCAAAATCCATTTGACACATGTTATAACATTTTTTTTAAATAATAGATATATAAGCAACATGTAACTAAAAAAGAATTCGTAACAAAATTGTGATTTCAGTCATTTAAGGTAAATATTCTGGAAAGACTATGGCTTCAAAATTTGACAGACTTTATTTTAATTTCAAAATTTTTTTATTGCGAATAAATTTCTTGGCCAAAAATATTTTTCAACTTTTTATTCAAATAGAAAAAAATAAAAATAAAAATAAAAAGTAACAAAGGACCATAGTCCATAAAACAAACTTCAAATCATCAGAATCATCAACAACTTATCATGACTAGTAAAATATTAGTTTCTTTGTTATTGCTATTATCAGAGTCATATTCTAGATTAATCAAACATAATACATTTGAAAGTGATAGAAAAGAAATTTATTATAAAGAGTTAACAATAGAAACAAATCGTTCTTATCAAATAGTAGATTTTGAATACCTTTCTCTTGATGCATTTTCAAATGATGGATATTTCTATATAGAAAATGTAAAGGATTATTTTGAGAGTTCATATACACAATGGGGAGATGCATTAAATACTGGATATTTAGAATATACTAATTATGATGATGGTTATTTTCAATTTTTAGGATCAAATTTTACAAATTATGGTTCAATTAGATTATACATTCCTGATTTTTATTTTTCTGGTGATTATTTATATAATTTCGGTGTGATAGAAACTAATAATACAAAATGGGATTTTCCAAAAGGAACAATCATTAATAATCAAAGTATACATATAAAAAATGGAAGGTTTGGTAATACTGTAAATATTATTGGTGATGGATGTATTCTATTAGAATCAAGTGATATGTATATTGATTCTGTTTATCAAGAGTTTGCTTTATTTTCATCAAATTTAATTTTGGAAAAAAATTTTAATAGAACTATTAAAATTAGTGGTTTTAATCAATATAGTTCATTTAGTGTAACTACACAAAATATTACAGATTATCAATATAATAATAATACCGGTATACTTACTTTAGGATTTGATAGTTATGATAAATTATTTTTAAATATTGGTAAACAGTATGAGGATGATTTTGTTATTAACTATAATAATAGTATAAGTTCTATTTCTTACAATAGAGTTTTAGACTATGCTTATTATTCAGGCAAATGCTGGCACGATTATTTTTATTGGCAGCGATCGTACAATTCTGGTGCTATTTCAAATAAAATAAGTCATTGGTATCTAATCTTTTTTGTGTTGAATTTACTTAATTGGTTATAGTTTATATATTCAAATTTATATCAATTCTTCCGACAATATATTTCTAATTTACGATTTTAATAAACGTGTACAATTTTTTAAGAGGGTATTTGTATGATTGCCTTACAAGTTTTCGATTGTATCATGTGTTGAAACATCAATTTCGTAAGATCATAACTACACGAAACTTAATACATGATGAGTGATCAACTCTATTTACATAAACAATAATACAACTTTAGATTATATCTTGTATCAAAAATTGTATCTGAAATGGGTTGATACAATATAAAAGTTTTCACTAGGTAGTGGAATTGTAAAGTACGAAATAGGCAATTAATTGTGATACTGCGAAACTCCAAGGCGAGAAGAAATTTGAGAGTGATTTTTTATCTATTTTTTTTTGCAACAATCTAATAGATACAGAAAACAAAATCTAATATTAATAAGCCTCCTTTTACTAAACAAATTTATATAAAAGGGATATGAATTTTCAAGTTTTCAAAACTATTTTACTTTTTTAAATCATTAATTCAATTAAAACAATTTAAAATGGCTGCTCAACAATCAAACAACAACAATTCAAAAACTAACGCTTCTAAAGATAATGCTGTTAAGAAATTATCAGATGGTTCTTATGTCACCAGTTCTTGTACTATTGTTTAAATTTGCTAATAAAATTTGGTAATATTTTTCGATGTTATTTTGTTTTTCGTTTTTAATTCTTTTTTTAACAATGCTAATTTAATATCATCTACTTTTTTTTTTTGGTTTATAAAAGTTGTTTGAATTTTATATATTTGTATAAGTTGAAATAAATATTAATTTTTTATTTTTTATTAAGTGTTATACCCTAAATAGATTTTTAATCAATAATCTCTATTATCTAAATTCTAAAAATTTTAGTTATTACTCTAATTAGACTCAAGTCTTTTTATCATTTTTACTAATTAATCTTTTTTTGCCATTATTTGTCTATATGAATAAAATATAGTTACAAAGCCGGAGTTCTATTATGTAATCCACGCTTAGAACCCTTGAAATTTTGAAAAGTTCGGGTTTGGTTTGAAAAACGCGTGGCCGAACTTTTGTGATATTTACATATAACAAAGAATGCGAATTATTAGGGTTTTCGGAGATGTACTTAGAACATAATTGCATGAATATTCTTTCTTTATTCAGCAATCAATTTTTCAATGATATAAATATGACAATGAATTTCTTCAATTGATTCTTTTTTTTTATATATTCAATAATCAAAAACCACAATTTAGATTAACAAACAAACAAACAAACAAAATAACAATGGCTTTAACAGAAGAACAAGTTCAAAAATATGATGGTTTAGCTGAATTTTTCAGTAAAGGTCTTAGAACCCCAGTTTACAGAAGACCAAATGAAGTTGGATTAGAATATGAAGATGTTCATTTCCCTTCCTTTGATGGTGTTGGTTTAGAAGGTTGGTTTATTCCAAAGAAAGGTTCAAATAAAATTATCATTTCAAATCATTTTATGCCAGGTAATAGATATGGATATCCAGGACATTTAAAACCTTGGGATACTTTTGGTGGATTTGAAGTTAATTTCTTACCTCAATATAAAGCTTTACATGATGGTGGTTATAATATATTATGTTATGATATGAGAAATCATGGATTATCAGATGATGGTAATGGTCGTACATTAGGTATTGGTCAATTTGAATATCGTGATGTCATTGGATCAATTCAATATGTTAAATCAAGAGAAGATACTAAAGATATGTCAATTGGGTTATTAAGTATATGTTTAGGAGCTAATTCAACTATTATTGGTATGGAAAGAAATCCAGAATTTTTCACTGATATTAAAGCAATGGTTGCATTACAACCAATTTCAATTTCAGCATTTGTTACCAATGCAGCAGAAAGAGATGGTATTAATGTTGAAGAAGCTTTTGCAATAGTTGATGAAGGATGTAGAAGAAGATCAGGTTTAAGATTGGCTGATTTAACACCATTACCATCAGCTAAGGCAGTTAAAATTCCAACTAAAGTTATTCAAGAAAAAAATGATAATTTAACTAAAATTCAAGATGTTCAAAATATTTATGATAATTTGGGATCTGAAATTAAAGAAATTTATTGGATTGATGGTGGTGTTGATAGATTTGAAGGTTATAATTTCTTAGGTAAAGAACCAAGACAAGCTTTAGATTGGTTTGATAAATTTGTTTAAATAGTGTTATATATATGTGATGAATAAATGTTATTATTTAATTTTTTATCAATATGAATACTGTAATGATATTTTTGATTATTGAATTTTGGACTTTAAACTCTGATTAAGATTTTCTAAGGGTGCGTATAAATATACGAGGTTTGTTTTTTTTTTTTTTTTGCTGAAATTTTGGTCAAATTATCTACAAATTTTAATTTCTTACAATAATATAAAAAGTTTTTTAAAATCCCTCAAATACTCGTATATAACTTAAAATTAATTAATTCACATAAGTATATCGATTATAAATGAATTCGGGTTTAAGAAACCATTTATTGTAGAAGGATATGCAAAGACAGATAACAGAACGTTAATTATATGATCCACACAACAAAAAAAAAAGGGATTATTCTAATTATAAGCTTTATTTAAAGTATTTTGCAACATTAATTATGTGTTTTTTTTTTAACTTTAATCTTGTCAAAATTTTCAAGATTTACAAATAAAGTTCCTCTTCTCTCCTTTAGATAAGGATTATCATTGTTTATTTTATAATAATTTTAAATTTTGTTGAGTGAAATATTATTTTATTTTTCTAAGGCAACCCTTTGTTATATTGAAATTAAGAAATTAAGTAGTATTATTAAAGTTTGATAAATATATCTTAACCATTTTGATTCAACCTGAAATTTTGTAATTAAAGTTTCTAGGGAGGGTAGTTGAATTTAAAGATATAAACATAAATTTCTCATTATATTAAATCTGTAATATTTTTTTTTTGTTTTCTTTACAAACAGAATATTCAAGTTTGAACAATTCCTATCCCTATTACGAATATATTGAATATGGTACGGCCATATGATTATGATGATGATGATGATGATGATGATGATCAAGACTATCAAGATGAAGAAGAAGCATACAACAAGGCAAAAAAATTATCAAATAGATCTTTTGATTATTCATTTTCTGATTTATCAGATATAGACACAATTTTGAAAACCAAAGTAGGAGACAATGATACCAAACTTGAATTTAAAAACTTACCTATAACCAATTCAAAAGATATTTTACTTTATGATGAATCAAAAAATGTTAAATCTTCTAAATTATTATATTTCAGCAAAGATTATTTAGTTCGAAAAGTAATTGAATTAAAAAATGATCCAAATCCAAATTTTGATTTATTATTAAATGAAATTAAAACTATTGAATCCGAAGAAATAAATAAACCAAATAGTGAAATATCAGAGATAGATTCAGATATTACGAAAGACACTTCATCTATTACTAATTTTTTAGAAGCAATGGATTTGACTGATGAAATAATACCTTACGATTTTAATCCTGAAAATGACCCGACCTCAGATGTTAGGTTTCTACTTAAAAATTTTGGGGATTATACTGATTTTGACAAATTCATATATTCTTTAGAAAAATTGGCTTACATTACTGAACCAATGAGCAATATAAAGTATGACTATATGCATTGCCATAATTTGCTAGCAGCCGCTAGATATTTGTCATGGGACAATGCAGGAAAAACTAAATGTTGGAATGCTGTTTTAGATATCAAAGCTTCTGAAATAAGGATGCGATACCTAACGAACGAAATTTCAAGAGCTACATTTAATAATTTTGTAATATTGTATAATACTCCTAGATTTATCAACTGTCAAAAGGGAATTATTTGTCTTTCAAATGCAATAAAAAAAGGTTCTACTTTAAGGAAAGAATTTAAAAATTTTATGAATGAAGTTAAGGAACCAGCTACAAATGAAAGTGTTGCTACATTGAATTAATTTGTTTAAATAGAAAACCAAAACACACATTGTTTAGATTTATTACCTTCTGATTCTTTTAAAATAGTTCTTTTCTTTATATATTAAATGTATGTGAAAATTTATGTAGTTCGTATACTATCATTTCTATAAATTATATTAGTATTCTACAAAAATTAATTTTTCAAGAAGAAGAATCTATTGAGAACTGGGAAAGTATAAACTGAAAATTGCAAACTAGTAAAGAAAGTATTTCAATCGCATATAATAAAGCATAAACTACACTTAACCCTTATCAGTTGAAAGTCTTTAAAACATAGAATTTGATAAAGTTAATCCGAAAATTTCTCGTAAGTAAAAATTTGCTCAATTATAAATCATATAATCAAAACAATTCAATAGTATATTCTTAATTATACTAATTATTCGGAGATACTCCGATTAAAAATTAAATAAAGTATTTTTCAGTAATTATAAAGGCTTGTTATGAATCAACAAACTCAAAAAGATAATTACTTGTCAAAAATTGTGTGATTTATTTATATTGATTGTATTAAACTTTTTCAAACTTAATTGTTTTTTTGTTTGTATTGCATTGACAAGTTTTATTTGATAATTGACAATTTTCATTGACTTGGTTTTTTTTTGATCCTTTATTTTATTGTCTTATTATCAGCATACTCAAATTTAAACATTAAAGTTTGGTGATCAAAATCCACTTTACCTGCACCTCCCTATTTTACTTTGAAATTTCCTAAAATTTATTATTTACGGATTGATTAACATACACTTAATAATCATACACCTTAATTCTCCTTAATGGTAAAATATATAAATATATAAAACTAACTTAGATAATTTTGTAAAAAAACAATATTTTATCAAATTGATTTTTTAGTTACTCTATATTATATTTTTAATTGATATTTATAATGTATCTTTCAAGTTCTTCACAAACTGAATTATCAACAGATTCAATTAATTCATCAGACACATCAGATAATGAATCATCATCTGAAGGTGTTACATTATCAGCAAGTAGTACCAAGGATTATTCATCATGTGACGAACCAATAATTGTTCTTCATCCTAGGTTAAATATTGATCAAAATGTTCTTTCTACAGATACAACAGATATAGTTACAGAAAATGATAAAAGAATAAATGAATTGGTTGAACAATATAAATCTCAAAATATTAATGAAGATGATGATGAAACTTCAGATGAAGAAATTGTTCTTAAATTATCTAGTAAAAAAAAACCACCATTACCACAATTTGAAAATCTGGATTTAAAGAAATTTTTTGATAATTTTCAATCAAAGGATGTTATTGTACCTAATTATATTAAACGCAAACAAGTTGCAAAATCAGATTTAGATTATTTGGTTAAAGTATTTGGAGAATATACAGATTTACGTGAATTTACAGCTGCTATTCAAAGTATTGCTCACTCTAATAAAGAATTGAGACATGAAAGAAGTGATTATAGATATTGTAAAAATTTAATACTTGCTTTAATTTATTTATCATGGACCAAAAGACAAAGAAGAAGTTTTAAATATTTTTATGAATCTAATATTGATTCAATTAATAGGTATCAAAAAGAAGCTGATAGAAGTGGTGGGAAAGAATTAATATTAAATGGAAAACCACCTAATAATATTACAATTGATACATTTAAGAATTTCTTTGGATTTTTTGAAACAACAAGATTTGAAGATTGTAAAAATGGTATTATTGGTCTTTATATGGCTGTAGAGAAAGGTTCAACTTTAAGAAAGGAGCTTAAAAAGTTTATAAATGAAACTGAATAAAATAGTAAATTTTAATAATATTTGACAAAAAAATTAATATAAACTTGTGTTGAAAAAGTTAAGATTAATTGATTAACTAATTATGTTTTAACTCTTTATCAAAAGATTATTTACTCTGAATGATAAACCAAAGATAAATTTTTATCATTAAAACATATAAATACAATAATAGTAAAACTATGTGTAATAGAGTGTTTAGGGTAGGAATTAAATCCCCTTTTTTTTAATGTGTGTGTTATGTGATGTATAACATACACATATTTCAAAATAGTATAAATTCAAGAAAAAATCCTCAAAAAAAAACTTTTTTTTTATAATCTTTTTTTTTTTAATTATTTTTATTAAGAAGTTTTTAATTCATTATTTGAATATTCGATCAATTAGACTGCAAGATTTTGTGTTAATGTTTGATAATAAGGTTTGTTTTAACAATTCATATCCAAGAATTCAGATAAATTTCAAGGATAGTTTTGAATTAATATTTTTGTACTAATTTATATTCCAAAAGATTATACTTATGATTTTATAATTAATATCAATTAAATTTTTAAATAATTTATTTTAAGGTATAGGATAATCTTGTTTAATATTTATATAATTAATTATAGTTATAACTTTTAATCAAGGATAAAATTATCAAAAATAAAAGTGGTTATGTCTGATTTCCACATTCCTTCATTGTTTTTAAAATAATTACTTAAATAATTTTTGGAACCAGTTTTCTTTTCAAAACTATATTAATATTTGTTAAATAGTTGTTAAATTACAAAGTGTATATAATATTATATTTTAATGTATATTAATTTAAGTATAAGGTTTTTTTGTTTATAATGTAGAATAATGATTATTTGATCATATGTTTGGTATTTTCATGAACTCTATAATTTCATAATCGATGTCTTGCATCTAAACCCTTTACTAATCTAAAATTGGTACTATTAATTGGGCCAAATATTTTGAAACCGAAACAACAGACAGGGACTGGCGCTATTATCGATACCACACCTCGCAGGGTTAAGGTAGCGTAGGGCCAAGGTACTATAATTGATAAGTACTTCGAAAATGCAAAAATATTAACCAGAACTTTACTATTTAAGACCAATTAAAATATAATCGGATCGATAAAATCATTTCTAATTAAATTAGATAAAGAATAATTAGAATAAAACGATATATTTATGAGCTAGATGTGATATTTCCTTTAAGAAAAGTAGAAAATCTTTACAAAATAGTGAATTACATATTAAAAATAATACCAAACAAAGGCATAAATGAGATATAACAAATATATAAAATAGCTAAAACAGTTATTAATAGAAGTAGGTGCTATTATAGTGAAACCTGTATATAGAAAACTCTAATATTGTAGTGATGATAGTAAAAAATCTAAATATGCTGATTAAATATATATATATATATATATATATATATATCTAATAACCAACAAGGGTATATATGTTTCATGTTACTAAATTGATAATCTGATACAGTTATCGTTTCTCAGTAAGAACATAGTTTCCTAGTCTTTTTTTTTTCTTTTGTAGTGTTTTATACGAAACCTGTCAGTTTTTTATTCGACGAGTGAAGAACATAATAATAAAAGATTATTAGTTAGAACTGATCCCCATGTTTTATTAATATATATGTTCACATTTAAAACGCATATATTACTAGCCATTCGGCATTTCCTTAGAATGACATGAAATTCGTTCTAAATTAAATCGAAGCGATCTCCTCTTCTTCTAGTACGGCGTTTGATGAACCCTATTGTTTGGCAGGTTCCCCTCGTTCTAGTGCGGAGTTTTCAGTACATAAAATATGTCATTGGAATTTAACAACATTTTTAATACGTAACCATACTAAAATTAAACATAATGAAGAATGTATATGGTAATTAAATTGATCTCTTGATTTTCTTGATTTTTTCAGATCTTGAGGTTGTTTCTTAAAAATTGTTTCTTAAAAATTTTTCAACAAAAAAATTTATCAAAATATTTTGTTGAATCCTTAAACACTTCAGAAATTCTTAAAAAGAAATTCTAAATAAGGAATATTCATCCGGAATAGTTTCTTTGATAAAATCAAGAAATATTTGTAAGAGAATATTGACTTAAGGTTAGTTTCTATTTAAAAATCTAAAAAAAAAAACAATTAAGAAAAACATTTCGGAATTGAAATTCATGCATAACGTTTAATACTAAATCTAACAAGTACAACAGAGTTCAGTTTTCAGTAGGATCATCGATCTTGTCTTAAGATTATTTGTCCCAAATCTAATTATACTATATAGAAGTATAATAAGTGTAAATCGTTTATCTCTTAAATACTGGTAGATTTTATATATTCAACTGTATAACTACAAAAAACAGTATATGTATATAATAGATAAAATCTGCCATTAATTATTATACATATATCCTTATCAACTATAATAAGGTATTGAAAGATTTAAAATTAATTATATAATTTATTAACTACATTGAAATTATCTTTATCTAATTCATAAATTAATAATTTATTATCAGTAGCAAGTAAATTTAAATCAATAAGTAAACAAAATGATAAACAAATTAACAAGATAAAAAATTGAATGAGTTATTAATTTTTAGCAATTAATGATTCATTTGTCGTAAATGCATGTTGTTAAGTAACAATTAAAGAATTTTTCTAAATTTTATATATTACGATTTTAAATCGCATTACTTTGCGTAGTTCTAGACAGTTATTATATTTCTTAAATTCTCGTTTTGTTTCTAATAATATTCATCATATCTCCATGAGAAAAATTTGTAATGATTGATAAACTGTATATGTCCATATTGTGCATACATTATCTATCTACAAAATCATAGATACGAATTCATCCTATTTATCTCATATCAGTTCATTTTTGTACAGTTAAAATTGAGTTAATTTTTGACTTTCATTAGCCAACAACAACTTGAAACGTATCTAAAAAATAAAATTGGTTGATAAATTGTATCAATATTTGACTCTGATTTTAAATTGTAAGCTTGATTGTTCAAGAAAAAATGTTTCGTTTTCTCTTATCTTTGTTCTTTTTTATTATATTTGTATTATATGCAGGAATTACATATTATTATATTTCAAAAATAAAAAAGAAAGAAAAAAAGAAATATAATTGACAAGTCCGCGAATAATCCCGATTATAAAACCTTTCAATAAAATAAATCCATTTTTTTTTATAATTTATACCTGATTTTTCATGGTAGAACAGGAAACATATATTTAAAGTTACTATTTCGTGAAAACACGAATCATTGAATACTTGTATAACTCAATAGCTAATGCTAACACACACATATATATATATATTAAGATTAAGTTTATGGCTTTAATTAATTAATTTTGTTGTAAATTCAATATAATTTTTTATGTATTAATTTGAAATTATTTTTATTTTTTTTTTCATTTTTGCAGCAATTTTTCTTGTCGTTTTATTTTTCTTGTTTTTTAGAGATTCGCACCAATAACATTGGAGTTGCGTAAATTTGTGGAATTTTACATTCAATTTTGTGCTCAACACAAAAGATCTACATACAGAACGAAGAAGAAAAATATAAAATTAGAGCATATGTTTGCTTAGCCTTTAATATAGTAAATGTATCTAACCAAAAGTAAATCTGTTTCAAGGCAAATTCCCCTCTCTGTGCAGTACATATATCTCATCTCTTTATGTTTTTCTACTAAGATTATAATATTTCAAATACCCGAGCTTCAATAAAGAGTGGAGGTGTTGTTGTGGTGGTGGGTACTTTTGCTGCAAATACACAAACCCTGAGATTCCATTATTGATAAAGATAATCAATCTTTTGTTATCTAGCAGCAATATTGATTTGGAGTAGATCGTCAATCTTTAAAAAAAAAAATTTATATATAAGGTGAATGAAATATCTTTAATATCTAATTGAAATTTTTATAATCATCAAATAATTACAATCATAATTATAATGCCTAACAAAGAAAAAGATTTAGAAAAATCATTAGATATTCAACCAATTGTTTCATTTACTAAAGAAGACTTGAATACAAAAGATTCTCATGTAATCACTAGTTTCATTTCCCCAAGTGGTAAAGAAGTTCCAGTTACTAATAATGTTGATGATGCTATGAAATTTGTTTTGGATCATGAAGGTGAATCAGTTGTTTTAGATGAAGAAACTGATAGAAAATTATTAAGAAAAATTGATTTATATTTATTACCAGTTATGTGTCTTTTATATTGTTTCCAATATATGGATAAATTAACAAATAGTTATAGTTCTATTTTAGGTTTAAGAAAAGCTTTACATATGACAGGTGATATGTATTCTTGGACATCTACTTCATTTTATATTGGTTATTTATTTTTTGAATTTCCAGCTTCATTTATGTTACAAAGATTACCAGTTGCTAAAACTGTTGCAGTTTTTATTATGTTATGGGGTATGATTCTTGCATTAAATTGTGTTCCTCAATATCCTGGTTTTATTGCTTTAAGAACATTATTAGGTATGTTAGAACTGAGTATTACTCCAGCATTTGGTATTATTACATCTCAATGGTATAAAAAAGAAGAACAATTTTTAAGAACTGCATTTTGGTTTGCTTCAAATGGTCTTGGTGGAATTGTTGGTTCATCAATTGCTTATGGTTTATATACTAATGGTGAACATTATGCTTTACCAGCTTGGAAATTAGTTTTTGTCATTACTGGTGTCTTAACTAGTGCTCTTGGTATTGTTATATTTTTTCATATGCCAGATAGTCCAGCTACTGCATGGTTTTTAACTGATCATGAAAAAGCTTTAGTTGTTGAAAGAATTAGATCAAATCATCAAGGTTTTGGTAATAAAAAATTTAAAAAATATCAATTTATTGAAGCTTTAACTGATTATAAAACTTGGTTATTTGTACTTTATTCATTAGCTTCAAATATTCCAAATGGTGGTGTTACTACTTTTGGTTCAATTTTATTAAATGATGATTTTAAATTTACTGTTGGTACTTCCTTATTATTACATATTCCACAAGGTGCTGTTGAAATTGTTGGTTGTGTTATATTAGCTTGGTTAGTTAAATTTGTTAAATCAAGATTATTAATTGCTATTCTTGGTGCTGCTTTGATGTTATTATCTCAATGTTTATTAGCTTTCCCAAAACTGAGAAATGCAAGAATGGCTTGTTTATATATTGGTCCATTAGGTGTTATTGGTTTTATTTGTGTGTTGAGTTTAATTAGTTCTAACGTTTCAGGTCATACAAAGAAAGTTACAGTACAATCACTTGTTTTAATTGCTTATTCAGTAGGTAATCTTATTGGTCCTCAAACTTTCCGTGCTAAAGATGCTCCACATTATATGCCAGCAAAGATTGCTATTGTTGTTTGTGGATCTGTTGGTTTAGCTACTGTTATTGTTATTTATATTGCTTATTTATATGAAAATAAGAAAAGAGAAGAAAGAGGTTTTGTTGATCTTAGTCACATTGAAAATTTTGAATTCGCTGATTTAACTGATAAAGAAAATCCTAATTTTAGATATTCTATATAGGTAGTTTATATATATTTTGATAATATATTGAGATTTTGAGGTTTTGAATTTTTTATTTCTATTTTTTGCTTTTTTTTTTTTTTTTTGCAGCAGTTACATTTAATAATATGCAGTATGTGTCTTAGAAGATAAAACCAATTAATTTTGGGGATATTTTTAAATACTTTGGTTTTAACAATATCTAATTTCAATATAAATTAATCATAAATCCCAAAAAAGAGTGATTCTGAGACCTAATTAATTTACACTTAGATTAATTTTGTGGACTGATAAAATTGATGGTTATTGTGTTAATAGATTTAAATAGTTGTATTGATTGGATATAAGATCTGCTTTATCAACAAATTTTATATTATTTTTTTTATATAAAAGTACATGATATTCAATCAATTCTTGGCTTGAAAAAAGAAAAATAATATTTATTTTTTTTTAGCTTAAATTTAATAATTTTTATTTGAATCGGCGGAATGATTACATACACAAAAAAGAAATTCTTTCTTTAAACATTAAATATTTCATCAGATAACAGAAAACGTCACAAAATTAATCTCAGATAAGAAAACTAAACTTGGCAACTAAAAAAATCAAATGATTTTTCCACCATTATATTGAACTTTTATAATAAATCCTATTCCGGACCGGTGAAAAATTTAACTACAATAGAGAAATTATATGCAATCTTGATAAACCCTTTTTTTTTCCAATTCGGATTTATTAAATCTATTATGATTAGAATTTACGAACTAATACAATACAGAATTTATAAAAGAATTATACATTAACTTTGGTTATATATAATAAAAAAAATAAGAATTCTAAATCAATATCCGTATTTACCTTTTCCAAAAATAAATTCAACAAATTTATTATCAACTTATAAAAAAATAATAACCAAACCAAAGCAAAAGCAAAAATAAAAATAAAAATAAATATTTAATTATTTAAACAATAACACAACTACTACCGACCCAAGAACCATCTGGTAATTTTTTAACTCTGTTATCTTTAAAAGCATCAGTTTTTGAAGCAGAAGAATTGTTGTTTGATTGTTGAGCAGCCATTTTAATTTATTTGTTTTTAGTGATGAGATTTAAAATAAAAATAGTTTTTGGAAATTTTCAATCTCTTTTATATTCAAATTTTTAATACTATGTTAATTTATAAATCTATTTGTATTGTTGCAAAAAAAAAAACTAAATCCATCATATAATTTTTCTGTTCATAAAACCTTTTTTTTTTTGTTCGTAGTTGCAAAGAAAATTTCCGAGTTGGGAATTGGCAATCGCGCAATATTAAAACAGTTTCGAGTTTTGTACTATCCCAAATCCTAATCAAGTAATTAACGTTAAAACTGCAATGTATTATTTATTCAATAAATTTGTGATTGCTTCTAAATTTAGTATCATTATGAATATTTTTAGAAAGATTTTGATAGTTGTTGTTTAATTTTGTTTCAAAATATATTCAATGACTATTGAAAATGAAAATAACCCGAATTGGCCATTTCTTTTGTTACCGAATCTGAATTAGGTTAGAAATATTTTCAATAGATTTATCCAACAAGAAATGATCAATTATGACGATCCTGTTTTATTTTAAGAAATTTAATTACCAAAAGTGGCCAATATTCGTTATTATCAATACTATTAAAATTAAAAAAATCAACATGTATAAAAAAAAACAAAAAAAATATATCTTTAGTTTCAATGGAAAAAAGTCTAGAGAATATTAGTTGAAAAGAATCTACGTTATTAATTTTTTAAATAATCATTATTTATTACAGTTTATACATAAACATTAAACAAACTAAAAATAAAAAAATTTAGCTAGAAAAACCAGCTTAGCAAATAAATACCAAGTTTAAACAATAGTACAACTACTACCAACCCAAGAACCATCTGGTAATTTTTTAACTCTGTTGTCTTTGAAAGCGTCAGTTTTTGAAGCAGAAACGTTATTATTTGATTGTTGAGCAGCCATTATTAAAATTATTGATTTAATTGATGATTTAAAAAATATAAAAATATTTAAAAATTTGAGAAACTTCCTTCTCTTTTATATTATTTTTAATATATAGATATATATATAGTCCCTTTTTCTTGATTTGTTCAAGATATGTTATTAGCATATAATAATGTCTGAAACTGTTCAATGGTTGCAAATTTTTTGGGTTTTTTTTTTTTTGTTGTTTGGTTACAAAGAATTTACCTAATTTGTAAACGGCAATATCAAAAACATAAAACTAAATACAACTTTGGCTAAAACACAAAAATATTTATCAATATTTACATACTAGTAAACGGCTTGTTTTTACGGTTATAAAAAAAACCTTAATTCAATAAATGATAGGGATGTTTTAAATTTTCAAATCATAAAACCAAGGATTCTTAGCAATTGTTTTTTACTTTTTGGTTCAAAATCTTTTTCGATATATTGTTAAGGCTGAAATGTCATCAAAAATAAGGTTAAACAACTTAATTTGGAAAGTTTTAAGTTAAAATTAGAAGTTTTAATTTACATTTTAAGATATTCAGAGTCATATTTTGTTATTAAGTTATAGAAATATTTACTACTTTTGATTATTATAATTTTAAATATTTGAAACAAGAATATTTGATTAAATCAGAACATACTGATAAGTAAACAAAACTTTTTTTGAAATAATTATATCCATAATATTCTGGTATTAGATTATTTTGGTATTTTCGTTTTTTAAGTTAAGAATTTGTTAAAAAAGTTTTGCAAATTTTTGAGAGATATTTCTACAAGAAATTTGAATAATATATTCCAACAATAAAAAAGTAATGAAATGATTAATTGTCTATTATATTGATTAAATGTATTATAATTAATGATTTTAGCACAGTATAAATGAAATCTTTTTTTTTTTTACCATTTCAAATATTATTACAAATTACACCACTAGATTAATTTATTTAAATACCAACCGATTGAAATAATAAATGAAAATTGCATTCCTCTGTCAGATCTGAAGGGCCCTCTTCTTCTACTAAAAATGAAAAACTAAAATTATTTTCAAAGAACATTTAATTTTATATGCAGTCCGTTTTTATAATTTAATATGTTTTTCAATGATATCATTAGATTGATATTTTAATTGAATTAATAATTTTAATAATATAAAATTAGACTCTTGCATTGATTAATTGGTTCAATTGTTGTTTGGTTCAATATATGTAAAATTGAACAAATTTTTATATAATCGGAAATCTAAATTTCGCCTTCCTCTTTGTTACTTAATGCCTATTTTTTATGCCGAAAAAAAAAAAAGATTTTGCAACACCAAATACATAACAAAAATTGTAGGGATCATAAATTTTGATATTTTTCACTTTTTGTCTTTTTTATTCTGTACTAAAATTTTTCTTTTTTTTTTTAAATATCACTAAATACTTTATCCATAAATAATTAAATCAATACATGAGATAATAATATCAATATATGAAATAATAATATCAATACATGAAATAATAATATCGATACATGAAATAATATCAATACATGAAATAATAATATCCATTAAAAGATTAAAATATAGAAATTAGTAATTTAAAAACTATAAAACAAAAGTTAATATAATTTTCAAACCTTTTTCCAAAAATTGATTTATAATGAAATTAGATTTCAAGACATGGTACCTCCATGTGCGACGACCTTGAATTTGAGGATAAATTTGGGGATAGATTTATTTTGTTTTTGATGATTATATCCTGGATTAAAATACTTATAAATATAATTAATTGTATAAAAAATAATAATATTATTCAATAAACTGAATAATATTTTTTAAAATTTGAAATTAATTATACTATAAAAGTATAATCATTATAAATATAAATCAGTTCAAAAAATATCAAAACTATCTTTTAATCTTGAAGAATAAGATTATTCTAGATATGAATTGTTAAATCATCCACTTATTGAAAAGATACTAAAACTTTAAAAATGAAATCAAAATATTTAGGAGGTTAAACTTAGTTAATCTGGATTTGGTCTGTTAGTAAATCTATCCTTTTTTTTAAATTATTAATAAATATACATATAATATAAACAATATTTTTCTAACATTGTTTCCTTTAATTTAATTCTTTTCTAAAAGAAAAGAAAAAAAATAGAATAAATAAAAAAAAAAACAAAATTGGATTTTTCTGAGTATTTATATAATTTTTAAAAATGTGTATGTTTTATTTTTTAGGGGGGGTGATAAGTAATAAAAAACATAAACACTCAATAATCCAAATAATATAATTATATATATAATATATAATGTTGCCATTTATTTATATAGATATATATATTATAGAATCAATCAGTTTTATTAACTTGATTTAACATTAATCTATGTTATATCATTCCATTTAGAAATTGATCAATTGATTTCTAATAATTAAATGAAGTTATTTGTCAAACTCTTTTATTTAAGTTGGTCCGTAGTTTTTTTATAGAATAAAATAAACAAATAGAAATAAATAGTAAATAAAACTCAAGATATCATACAGTTTAAACAATTTAATGATCTCTTTTAACAAGTGTTATAGAATGGGAAATCTAAATTTAGCTTGTAAAATAATCATTCTTTTCAGTCATACAATTATGTATGTGATTGTTTTTTATATAAATATTTAGACAGATAAATAATAAGCATATAACATATTTAATATCTGTACTTTGAATTCTATTTCTAAATTTTGAAATTTTGTATGGAGATCTCTCAATTTTCAATGTTGCAATCTATTTGCCATACAAAAAAAATTTAGAAAATTTAAAATAGAATCAATTAATAAACTTATTATATATTACAAAGAGTCTCTAATTATGCATAATGTCAATATTATAGGTGTTTTTAAAAAGTACGTAAATTAAAAGAATAATAAAAGATTAAAAATCAACATATTTTTTTATAAACAAAGAATAAATATATACATATAAATAATTATAAACAACTATACATTTTACAGATGATTTACGTCAAGTATTGAATAAAATTCATATATTTGAAATTATAAAGAAATAAAGAAATAAATTGGTTCCGCAAATTTGTAAAAAAATTATTTACCAGCCACTTAGCTGACCATATTGTTTGGTTTTGCTAAATCTATTTTGAATTATTATCTTCTATTTAAATATTATAGATATAAATTATCTAAATTAATGTATTTAATAGTATCCTGGAGTCACATAAAAAAGATATAAATAACCCATGTCTAAAAATAACTTTTATTTTAAAAATTATCATAATCATTGATTATCAACGATATAATGTTAAACATCAGATTTGAATTGAAAAACTTGGATTTAAACACCAAAAACACTACCAACGATCTCTAAAAATATGAAAATCAATTGACTATGATTGAACATAAACTGACAAGCTAATGAAATATAATAAAAAAAAAAAAAATAACATTGAATTAAAGAAATAATCTCCACATTAAAATGATTTCATTTAATTCATAAAATAAAACAATTCTAACTTGGAGAAAACAATACATACAAGATGTAAAATTTCTTCCGGTGAATTCACTTGCTTTAATCATTAATCCAATATTAGATTTGGAAAGACTAGGCAAAAGTAACAATCACCTACTTTAGTCTATTCTCTAACTATTTCAATATAGTATAGGAAATAAATTATAAATTGTAGAATGTTAATTAACATTAATCGTCCATTTAATTCTAAGCTACAACATTATAACAGTACACATTTGGATATCAAATGAATTGTAATATATGCCTTTAAAAAAAAAACAGTTGTTTAATTTTTTTTGATTTTTTGATCTCTTTTATATTCCCCACAACTCGTCATTTTCAGAATTTTTTTAAATGTCAAAAATTGACGAAAAATATTATTTACGACAATACACACCAATATTTGAAATTAAATTACCAATACAAAAGACTAAATATGAGATTAAGTACAAAATAAAACTTAATGAAAATAACTTGTACTTTCCTGTTGCATATATATTTACGACCGATTTTATTAATAAATTTATCAGAGAGCAAGATTAAATATAGCAAAATAATTTGAAATTAAAAAATGCTAAATGATTAATAATTAATTACAATAATAACTACAATCTAATATTTGAACAGTAAAGTTAACTTGTATTAATAATGGTTATACAAAGAAAATATAAACTAAAAATCAGCATTAACTACCAAAAAGCAGGAAAAATTATCTAGCAAATATTAACCATAAAAATACTTAAAAGCAAAAGAAAGAAATCTAAACGATAGTACAGCTACTACCGACCCAAGAACCATCTGATAATTTTTTAACAGCATTATCTTTAGAAGCATTAGTTTTTGAAACGTTGTTGTTGTTTGATTGTTGAGCAGCCATTTTAATATTTGATTTAATTGATGATTTAAAAATAAAAAATTTAAAATAAAATCTGGTTAATTCATATCTCTTTTATATTCTCTAAAAATTACTTATTTATTTAAATTATTGTTTTGGTTATATCAATCTTTTGATAAAATCACTCTTTTATTGAAATCAATTTTCTATATTTCAAATATTATATTGTTGTAAAAGTAAGTTGCAAAACAAAAAAAAAACCTCGAACTAAAAAAAAAATTTAAATTTTTAGTTTTCACTTGGCAGACTAATTTGTAGCATCATAATTAATTACTTAATTTATACTTGGCAATATAGTAAATTACCTATTGTACCGACTAAATTCAGAAATTGACATTCAAACAAAAAGATATCCATGTTAAATATATCATCATATCTTTTGAAACATGTTAATATAATTTTGAATCAGTCTTTATTAAATAGACGAAAATGGAATCTGCAACCGTTTTTGTTAAATTATCCCGAAAGAAAAAAAAAAAAAAAATTGGGAGAAAAAAAATGAAATTAAAAAAGAGGCAGTACTAAAAAATTCAATACGTTATACATGTTTCATTTTAAAGCCATCTCCTCTTCCCTTCTATTTTCGGAACCATAATTTATTTTTAACCAATTGGTTACTCCCTGATATTCCATTAATTTCAAACTAATTATTTTAAATTGATTGTTTTAAATTAATTAATTTATTATTTGACGAAACATATATTAATATGTTACTCTGTTACTAATTTGTTGACAGTTCAAATAAAAATAAAAGAGATCTAGTGAACTACTCAAACTTCAGATTTAATTATCAATCCCTTTTGTAAATCAAAACTGTGTAGGTCAATTCATTCATATAGTTCTAACCCAAAAAAGTTTTATATTAATATAAACATAATCTATGTAAAGACTCTAATCTAAACATTTATCAAACACATATCAATAAAAAAATTCAATATTAAACACTTTGATTTATTTTCAAACAAATGTAACTAAAAAGAAAACAAATACAACTAAATGTAAACTACTTTCCATAATTGAAGCAGAACTAGTAGTTGCTCTATAAGAAACAAAATTTTCATTTTCAACGGAACATTTTGATGATTTAAAATCATATGAATAATTACCATTATAAGAAATAAAATTAGCACCATCATTATTATCAATCAGGAAATTATCTGTATAACCTGGTCCAATATTTAAATAAACTTCATCATCACTCTCCAATTGTAAACTAAGAATACCAGTACTATTATTATAATCATAATCAGATATAGTCTCACTTGTAACTCCAAATTTATTAGTGGATCCAAATCCCAGGATTTTGATTGTACGATTAAAACTATCATCTATTAGTAGATTAGAATGACCTAATAAAGAAAATTCTTGGAATATATTATCAATTGTTAAATTTGTTGATTTTAAAATAATACATCCATTACCAGTTGTATATCCTGGATAATAACTCTCCGAATTATTAATATAAATAGTTTGATTATTATAAAATGGAATACTATCATCAAGAAACCAGTCAGTATTAATACTTTTAATTAATCCATAATTAAAAAGTCTTGTACGGTTACTATATTTAATCATACCAACAGTTATATTGAAAGTACCATAATTTATAAAATCTATACCTGTTATATTCATGTATCCATATTTATCCCGATATTCATAATAACCATAATTTGTAAAATTCCCTTTTTGAGTATATGTACTTGTTTGTTTTCTATTAATAACCAGGAAATTACCATCATTTGAAAATGTATTAAAATTAATAGTAGTAGTATCATACACTTGATAAGTATGATATTTAGTAATATTAAATGAATCATAACTTATATGTTTATTATGTGCAATTGTATCATCATCAACTACTTTAGCTAAAGTAATCGATATTAAAAATAATAGTAATACTAACATTTATAACTAATTTTGATGAATTAACAAATGAGGATGAAAAGGGAAAATATAAATTGAAGATGAAGTTGGTTTGTTATATATGATTTATTATTAGAATGGGATTATATTAAATAGATATTTTTAGTTTTTAAATTTTTTTTTTTAAACTTTTAAACTAAAATATAAACTGAAATGACAAAATGCTGACAATTTTAATGCCGTAATTTTTCTTGGTATCAACTATTTCATACAAATTTAATTGAGTTATAATTAGATCTTTTTAAAATTCTAACCGTTTTCTAAAGTTTTGAATTAGAAAAAGTATATGTTGGAATTGATATTGAAAGATATTTGAAAATGTCCTTAATAAAAAAGAAAATCCAAAAAAATAATCATTTACGAGAATTATCGTTTTTTTTTTTTTTTCTTTTCTTTCTTTTCTTTCGTTTTGCTTTTTGCTTTTTTCTTTTCTTTCCCTGTTGTTTTTTTTTTTCTTGAATCTCTCTTTCAAAAAAGTCAAGATTCAAAATTAAAATCGGAACAATCCAATTTTATTACCAAAATTTTAACTTTTTTTTTGCTAAAACAAGTTTTTTAGAACCCACGTGATTTCTTATTACATAATCTAATTAATTTTCATTTATTCAAATTATTCATTTACAAGGCTTCAGGGGTGTTCTATACAAATTTAGTATTGTTTGATAAGAAAAATTAATTTTGACTCTTTTTTTCAGACTTCTTCAGTTCATTCAAATATTTCTTGATAGTTTCTTGGTATTAATTACAAATTAATTAATTCTAACCTAATCATTTATTCATCACATATATATATAACTATTTAAACAAATTTATCAAACCAATCAAAAGCTTGTCTTGGTTCTTTACCTAAGAAATTATAACCTTCAAATCTATCAACACCACCATCAATCCAATAGATTTCTTTAATTTCAGATCCTAAATTATCATAAATATTTTGAACATCTTGAATTTTAGTTAAATTATCATTTTTTTCTTGAATAACTTTAGTTGGAACTTTAACTGCTTTAGCTGATGGTAATGGTGTTAAATCAGCCAATCTTAAACCTGATCTTCTTCTACAACCTTCATCAACTATTGCAAAAGCTTCTTCAACATTAATACCATCTCTTTCTGCTGCATTAGTAACAAATGCTGAAATTGAAATTGGTTGTAAAGCAACCATTGCTTTAATATCAGTGAAAAATTCTGGATTTCTTTCCATACCTATAATAGTTGAATTAGCTCCTAAACATATACTTAATAACCCAATTGACATATCTTTAGTATCGTCTCTTGATTTAACATATTGAATTGATCCAATGACATCACGATATTCAAATTGTCCAATACCTAATGTACGACCATTACCATCATCTGATAATCCATGATTTCTCATATCATAACATAATATATTATAACCACCATCATGTAAAGCTTTATATTGAGGTAAGAAATTAACTTCAAATCCACCAAAAGTATCCCAAGGTTTTAAATGTCCTGGATATCCATATCTATTACCTGGCATAAAATGATTAGAAATAATAATTTTATTTGAACCTTTTTTTGGTATAAACCAACCTTCTAATCCAACTCCATCAAAAGATGGGAAATGAACATCTTCATATTCTAATCCAACTTCATTTGGTCTTCTGTAAACTGGAGTTCTAAGACCTTTGCTGAAAAATTCAGCTAAACCATCATATTTTTGAACTTGTTCTTCTGTTAAAGCCATTGTTATTTTGTTTGTTTGTTTGTTAATCTAAATTGTTGTTTTTGATTATTGATATAAAATACAAAAAATCAATTGAAGAAATTTATTGTCATATTTATAGGATTGAAAAATGGATTGTTGAATAAAGAAACAATGTTCATGTAATAATATTCTAATTAGATCTCCGAGAACCTTTTTTACGCGCGGTCTTGGTTATATGGAAATATGACAAAAGTTCGGCTATTGTTTTAAAACAACCCTTTGATGTGCGAACCCGAACTTTTCAAAATTTCGAGGGTATTAAATGTGGGTTACACAATAGAAGTCCGGCTTTGTGACTGCATTTTATTAATATATTTAATAATAACTTATGGAAAATAAAGCTTTGGAATAGTAAACATTGAATTAAGGAAACTTGATTTTTTGTTAAAAATGAAAAAAAAGATCAGAAATAGTCTAATTAGAGTAAACATCATTATGTTTTAAAAATCAAATAATAGATATTATTAACTACAATCTGCTTACAATATAACTATTAATAAAAAATAAAAAATAATATTTATTCTAATTTATACAAATATATAAAATTCAAACAATTATTAAAAACCAAAAAAAAGGATGATATTAAAAATTAGCATTAATAATAAAAAAGAATTAAAAGCGAAACCGAATATCGAAAAATTACCAAAGATTATTAGCAAGTTTAAACAATAGTACAACTACTACTGACCCAAGAACCATCAGGTAATTGTTTAACTGAATTGTTTTTTGAAGCGTTAGTTTTTGAGTTGTTGTTGTTTGATTGTTGAGCAGCCATTTTAAATTGTTTTAATTGATGAAAAAATAAAAAAGTGAAATAGTTTTGAAAACTTATGAATTCATCTCCTTTTTATATAAAAATATTTGATAAGACGGCAGGTTATTAGTATTAGATTTTGTTTTCCGTATCTATTAGATTGTTGCAAAAAAATTAGATGAAAAATTGTTCTCGTATTTCTTCTCGCCTTGGATTTTTGCAGTGTCAAAATTAATTGCCTCTTTCGTACTTTACAATTCTACTGACAAGAAAAAACTTTCATATTGTATCAACCCATTTCAGAAACAAATTATGATACAATATATAATCTAAAGTTATGTTATTGTTTGTTTAGATAAGATAGTTAGTCATTAATCATGTATTAAGTTTCGTGTAGTTATTTGATGTTTCAAGACATGATCAATTACGAACTTGTGAGGCAATTCTACAAATACCCCAGTAAAAAATTGTACACGTTTATTAAAAATCGTAAATTATAGAAATAAATTATCGGGAAAATTGATATCAAAATAAATATTTAAACTATAACCAATTAAGTAAAGTCAACACAAAAATAGTAAGATACCAATGATTAATCTTATTTGAACCTGCGCCAGATCCGTAGGATTTATACTTAGTATCATCTGGCCAGCATTTAACCGCATCATAATCATAGGATGCAAATTTTCCATTGTAAGAAATAAAACTAATATCATCATTATAGGTAACAATAAATTCATCCCAATAATCTTTGCCAATATCTAAAAATAATTTATCATAACTATCAAACCCTAAAGTAAGTATACCAGTATTATTATTATATTGATAATTTGTAATATTATGTGTAGATACACCAAATTTATTAGATTGACTAAGTCCAGTAATCTTAATAGTTCTATTAAATTGTTTTTCTAAAATTAAATTTGAATCTGAAAATAAAGCAAAATCTTGGAAAACAGAATCAACATACATATTAGTTGATTGTAATTGAATACATCCATCACCAATAATATTTCCACCACGATTATTAATTTTTGCATTTTCAATAGTTATAGTTTGATTATTGACAATTGTTCCTTCTGGAATATACCAATTTGTACCAACAGTTTTTATCCAACCGAAATTATAAATATAATCACCAAAATTATAAAAAGACTTAATATTTAAATAAACTGAACCATAATTTGTAAAATTTGATCCTAAATATTGAAAATACCCTTTATCAGAATCTAAATATTCCAAATAACCAGTATTTAATAAATCTCCATAATGGGAATATGTAGTATATACATCTTCCTTTTTATTACGTAACAAGGCATATCCATCATTTGAAAATGTATCAAGAGTAAATTCTTGAAAATTTTCTACTTGATAAGTACGATTTGTTTCTATCGTTAAATTATCATAATAAATTTCTTTTTTTTTATGTTCTAATGTATTATGTTTAATTGATTTTAAATCCGACATTTTGATAATAAAACTAACGAAGAAACTAATATTCAACTACTCAAGATAAGTTACAGATAACTTTGAGTTTGAATTTCTCAACTAGAGTTCGTTGTTGAGTTTTAATTTTTTTTTTCCTTTTCATTTTCAATAAAAGTTGAAAAATATTTTTAACCAAGAAATTTATTCATTCAATTAAAACTTTAAATTTAAAATAAAAGTCTGTGAAATATTCAAGCTATAGTCTTCCAAGAATATATTCGTTAAACGAGTGAAATCACGCTATTCTGTTGTGATTATTCGTTTTTTTTGGATATATATTGCTTAAATAGTGATTATTAAAAAAAAAATAATCAAAATCTGTGTCAAATGGACATCGAAAATTTAAGATAATACAACATGATACTAAAAAAAAATTTACGAAGATTTTTGGATTTTTTTTTTTTTTTTTTTTTTTTTTTTAACCGAAAAATCATATGAGTAGTATAAATACAATTGTAAAATGGACTCCTTACAATATTTTAGTTGTTAATATTAAAATTTGTGTATAGTAAGAAAAAAATAAACCGTTTACAGTATGAACATCAATAAAAAATTAAAAATAATATTTATTTTGATTATAGATAAACTAAACAAGTATTAAAAAACAAAAAAATGGTAAAATTGAAGTTAAGCAACGTTTATTAGCAAAGAAAAAATAAAATTTGAAAAATAAGTTACCAAATTTAACAGCAATATTTAGACAATAGTACAACTACTACCGACCCAAGAACCATCTGGTAATTGTTTAACAGCATTATCTTTAGAAGCGTTAGTTTTTGAAACGTTGTTGTTGTTTGATTGTTGAGCAGCCATTTTAAATTGATTAATTTAATTGATGATTTAAAAAAAAAAACTCTGTAAAATTTGGGATCTTTCGACTTCTTTTATAATCAAGAAATCTTTAAATTAAAAGTTTTTATATATCGAATAATATTTTATTGGATGTATTTGGATTCAAGTTGATGTTGTCTGGTTCAAGTTGTTGCAAAAAAAAAAGTATTCCTATTACTCGCCGTACATGATTGTGCGGTGTCAAAATAAATTACCTATTTCGTAACTCACAATCCTAGGTACAAGAATACTATTCCCTATTGAATCAACTCAATCCAGAAACTAATTACAAAACTCAATAAATCGTCTAAATTTCACATATTAGTTCTTAAAATGTAGATCATTCCGAATGTGCAATTTGAAACTTGATTTTCTCTGTTTGGTAGGAAAGGGTTTAAAATTTTCAAAACAGGATAAAATTTGTTCATATTTTCAACTGTACGGCAATTATTCAAAGACTAATACATTGAAATGGTTAATTTTATGTTTTTCGCAGGATTGGGGGAGATTTCCAATTAAGGCATTAAATAAAATTGTTGAAAAGATTATATGTAAATTTGTTTTCTATGCCTATACTATACTCTTATACAAATATTACTAAATACAAAACAAATGAGAGTAAATACAAATGATTAAACTTGTAAGAAACACCATCAGATCCGTAGATCTTATAATCGTTATATTTTGGCCAACATTTTGGTGAATAATAATCATAATAATAAGTTCCAGTATATGAAATAAAACTAATACCATCATAATAATCAATCTTAAAAGCATTAGGATATCCTGGTCCAATTTCTAAAAAAATTTTATCACTACTATTAAACCCTAAACTGAGAATACCTGTGTCATTAAAATATATAAAATCTGTAATATTTTGTGTAGTAACCCCAAATTTATTAGACATTGAAAATCTCAGAATTCTAATAGTTCTATTAAAACTATTCTGTATTGTCAAATTTACTTGTTCAAATAAAAGAAATTCTTGAAATATATTATCTATATTAAAATTTATTTCATTTAAATTTATACATCCATCACCAATAATACTTCCAGTATTAAAACTATTAGTACTATCAATATATATAGTTTGATTATTATAAATTGTACCACTTGTAATTGACCAATCAGTATTGACACTACGAATTAAACCAAAATTATATATTGAACCATATGAATAAATCAAATTAATATCAAAGAAAAATATACCATAATTTGTAAAATTTAAACCTGAAAATTCAAAATATCCTCGAGCATCAAAATATTCTATATATCCAATATTTGAAAAAACACCAGATTGCCAATATGTACTACCACTTTGCCAATTATTGTGAATCAAGACATATCCATCATTTGAAAATGTATTAAAATTAATATTATCAAAGTTTTCCACTTGATAAGTATAATTTGTTTCAATAATTAAGAAATCATAGTATAGCTCTTTTTTGTCATGTAATACTGTATTATGATTTATGATTTTGGTTAATGCAAATGATAATATAAAGAAAAAAAATAACATTATTTTGTTTAACACTGGTTCAACTAGTGAAGATAAGATTAATAATTATGCAGATGTTTAATCTTTTCATATTTTTTTTTTTTATTATTTTTTTGAATATCAATTGAATATATTACATGACCAAGATATGATCATTAAACTTTAAATAATTTAAAATTGAGTCTGTAGGATTGTACTGCTATGGTGTATTGTGTGTATATTTCGTCATATGTAAATTTGTAAATTAATTTGTATTTGACATATTTTATATGTCAAAAAAACAATAAAATCTTTAGCCTATTGACAATGAAAAAGTAAGATTGTAAAGATAAATAGATTTACGAGAAATACATATTAATTTGCTTTTTTGAATAAAATTGTGTGTATTCTCTACGGATTTATATAGACAATGAAATGATGAAATGTACTATAAACAAACTAAAGTGGTAAATATATATGTAGTTAGTCCCAGAACCATAATCATCTGTTGTGACTATTTGATTACTATTAAACTACATAAGATCCTTCAAAACAGGTTACTGCACTTCCGCCTACTTTTACCATATCTCCATCTATTTTAACATAAATTTTAGCATCACGATTAGCTTTTTTACCTTGATTTATAAGAAAATTAGATTCTTTATTTTTCAAATAATGACCTAAAGCAGATGCCAAACTTCCAGTGGCTGGATCTTCAGGTACACCAGCACCAGGAGCAATACATCTTACTTCATAAGAACCATCTGAATATTTACCAAAACATCCAACACCAGTCCAAGAATTTTTTAATGATAATTCTTTAATTAAACTCAAATCAACATCTAAATTCAATACATCTTCACCTGATTCAAATTCAAGGATAACAAAATATGGACCAGTATCACTTAAAACTGGTTTATTAATAACTTTTTTACCAAATGAATTAATTAATTGAGTTTCAATTTCTTTAAATTGATAATTTGGAGCTTTGAAAAATAATTCTTCTTCACCAACATCAATTTCAATTAATCCTGCACCACATTCTTGTATAATTTTACCTTGTTTAGGAATAACTAATTTATCTTCTAATAAAGCATATGCTGTACCAACTGTTGGATGACCTGCAAAAGGTAATTCACTCATTGGTGTAAATATACGTAATTTATAATCAGCTTCAGGAATTGTTGGTTTTAAAACAAATGTAGTTTCTGATAAATTTGTCCAATTTGCTATTCTTTGCATTTCTTCAGTTGATAAATTATCAGCATCATAAATTACTGCAACTGGATTACCTAAATATTTGGTTTTAGTAAATACATCAACTTGTTTGAATCTTGGCATTGTTGTAAATTGATCTATAGTTTTTGATAATGCTGAAAAAAAAAAATGGGGCGGATTTTTGTGCGATTTTATATTCTGTCGAATTCACATTTCCGCAGTACTAACTATGAGTCAGAATATTTGACTAATAAATTTAAAAAGACATATCCATGAATTGTCATAGAAAATTGATTTATATGAATCATAACTGTATCTATATGATCTTTTGAACAATTGGACAAGTTATTTGCAAAAGAAAGTTTAATTATAAATTAGTAAAAAAGTTACAAAAATTTTTCAAAAAAAACAATTCGTTACTAATTTAACACCGAGTAAAACTTACACTATAATTGCAGTATACAGATTGTAAAACAACAAATTATTGTTTCATACAATTGATTCGTTTCGGTAAAAATATATATGAGGATACTATCATAATATTTATACTGATAAGTTTAAACAATTTATAGAGATTTAATTACAAACTTCAACATTTAATAAAAAACAAAAAATAATATTTATTTCAACTTATACAAATATATAAAATTCAAACAACTATTAAAAACCAAAAAAAAGGATGATATTGAAAATTAGCATTAATAAAATAAAGAATTAAAAACGAAAACCGAATATCGAAAAATTACCAAAGATTATTAGCAAATTTAAACAATAGTACAACTACTACTGACCCAAGAACCATCAGGTAATTGTTTAACTGAATTATCTTTTGAAGCGTTAGTTTTTGAGTTGTTGTTGTTTGATTGTTGAGCAGCCATTTTAAATTGTTTTATTTAATTGATGATTTAAAAAGGTAAAACAGATTTGAAAACTTGTGAATTCATATCCTTTTTATATAAAAATATTTGATAACACGGCGGGGTTATTAATATTAGATTGTTGCAAAAAAAAATAGATAAAAATTATTCTCATATCTCTCTCTCGCCTTGGATTTTTGCAGTATCAAAATTAATTACCTATTTCGTACTTTACAATTATCCCAACAAGAAAAAACCTTTGTATTGTATCAACTCATTTTAGAAACTAATTATAAAACAATGTATAATTTAGACGTTATACTATTGTCTATTTTAATTTGATAAGAGAGTCAGTCATTCATTATGTATCAACTTTCGTGTAGTTATGATCTCAACAATTTGATTACAGTAGTTAAATTATGTATAATTAGAATATACTATTGAATTGTTTTGATTATTTCCTATAATCGAGCAAAGTTTCAGTTACCAGAAATTTTGGGATTAACTTATCAAATTCTATGTTTTAAAGCTCTCGACTGATAAAGATTAACTGTTGTTTATACGTTTTTATATGCGACTGAAATACTTTCTTTGTTAGTTTAAAATTTGGTCTTTATGCTTTCCCAGTTCTCAATAAATTCTTTTTGAAAATTTAATTTTTGTAGAATATTAATATAATTTTTAGAGGTAATAGAAATAGACAACTAAATAAATTGGTTCACATAGATTTAATACAGAATAATACACATATAAAAGAACTACAAAAATAATCAAAATGGTAATACTTCACAAAATTGTTTGTTTAATCACATTAAACTAGTACTACGTTTTGGAGTACTTTGTTTTTGAATCCTTAGCTTTATCCATAATTCTTTTAAACTCTTGTCTCAAAGTAGAGCCTTTTTTTATCGCATTAGAAAGACAAATAATTCCTTTTTGACAATTCTTGAATCTAGTAGTTCCACATAATTCTAACAAATTTTCGAACAGATCTCTTGAAATTAGTCCAGGTGGGTATGGAAGTGTATCTTTATTCATATTGTAGAATAATGATAACTTCTCACATGCAGTTTTCTGTTCTTTATTCCATGACAAATATCTTGAAGCTGAAATTAAGTTCTTGCAATGAGTATAATCATATTTTATATTTCTTGTTGGTTCAGTAGTACAAGCCAAATTTTGTAAAGAAATTGTAAATTCATCTAAATTAGTATAATCCCCAAAATGTTTGACTAAAAATTTAACGTCTGAAGTTGGATCAGAATCAGGATCATAATCATAAGGTACAAAGGCCTTAGTCAAATCTACGGTTTCTAAAACCTTAACAACAGTAGATGTATCTACTATTGCATCTAAATCATCCTTTGATCTTTCAATTTTTGAATTTCCATTGTTATTGGATTTATTTGTTTCTTGAATTTCAATATTCTTGAATTCTTTTATTAATGAATCAAAATTCAGAGAAGGATCATTTTTTAATTCAGTTACTTTTCTAATTAAATAATCTTGACTAAAGTATAATAATTTAGAGTCAACAACAACTTTTGATTCATCATAAAATAAAATTTCCTTTTTAAATTCAAGGTTCTTATCATGATTTGGTAATTGATCTTTCAAAATTGTTTCCACATCTGAAAATGATTGATTTGATGATTGGGTTGACAATTCAGTTGATGATTGTTTTGATAATGTGTCGTATTCATCGTTTCCATATAAATCTTCTGATAATGACATTTTAAATAAAAATATTAAGCAAACTAATAAAATTAATCAAACTTGGATATTCCTTTTAACAAAAACAGAAAAATTAATAATGATTTAATATGGTTTTCCAGTCATACTTATATCTTTAAATTTGAAATTTCAAACTTGTATACCTCCTTATAAGCTTTTGTTTGAAAAACTTTTAAACATGTATAACTCCTTATAAACTTTTGTTTACAAAGCTTCAAACACACCTCCTTAGGAACTTTGATTGCAAAATTTCAAGTTATCTTATATTGATTAAGAATTTATTTATCAAAGTTTAACAATATTCCGTGATTTTCTGTTTAAATTTAACCAAGAGTTGCCTTGGAAAAGTTTAAAATATTTCACTCAACAAACTTTATAGTATATAGTATAATACAAACAATTAAATCTAATATCCTTATCTAAAGGAGTAAAGAGGAACTTAATTTGTAAATCTTGAAAATTTTGACAAGATTAAAGTTAAAAAAACACGTAATAAATGTTGCAAAATACTTATAATTAGAATCCCTGTCGTTTTATTGCGTGATTTAAATAATTAACATTCAAATATTCTGTTATCTGTCTTTTCTATATCCTTCTACAAGAAATGGTTTCTTAAAACCTAATACATTTACAATCGATATACTTATTTAAATTAAATGAATGTTAGTTATATCCGACTATTTGAGGGATTTTAAAAAAGTTTGTATATTATTGTAAGAAATTGAAATTTGTAGATAATTTGACCAAAATTTCAGCAAAAAAAAAAAATTAAAATAGAAACCTCGTATATTCAGCGGCCCTTAGAAAATCTTAGATAGAATTTAAAGTTCAATATTCAATAATCAAAAATATCATCATTATTTAAAAATAATTTACAGTATAACTATTAATAAAAAACAAAAAATAATATTTATTCTATTTTATACAAATATACAAAATTCAAACAACTATTAAAAACCAAAAAAAAAGATGATATTGAAAATTAGCATTAATAAAATAAAGAATTAAAAACGAACCGAATATCGAAAAATTACCAAAGATTATTAGCAAATTTAAACAATAGTACAAGAACTGGTGACGTAAGAACCATCTGATAATTGTTTAACTGAGTTATCTTTTGAAGCGTTAGTTTTTGAGTTGTTGTTGTTTGATTGTTGAGCAGCCATTTTAAATTGTTTGATTTAATTGATGATTTAAAAAAGTAAATCAGATTTGAAACTTGTGAATTCATATCCTATTTATACCATTTTTTTTCAATAATTTTTCAATTTTTAGATAAATTAGATAACAGTGAGACTAAATTTTAATTTATTTTTTAACACAGGGTCTGATTTTAGTTATTTTGTTATTCATTAATTTTTTTTTTGGTGGGGCTTCTGTTGCAAAATATTATTTATTTGTTTTTTTGTTTGTTTGTTTGCGGGAAATATTTGTTGCAACAAATTAATTACTTCTTTTGTAATTTGCAATGGATAAAATTAAAAAATTTCAATTATTGTATCAACCCTTTCAAGAAACAATTTCTAAAACATAAAAATCGTCTAAAACTTAATCAGTAAATTTCACTATTGGTCTTTGTTGATTTCCGAAAGGAATTATTTATGAAATATCAGAAATTGGACACGTTCATAATGACCATGTGTTGTAGGTTCACCGAAGATAAGTTGAGACGGTGGGGATATATTTAATCAAATATTAATCGGCTTTCGGTTTACGTTAAGATTCTTATCAACTTATTCTGAGGCGGGGGATACTTGATTAGAATAGGAGATATTAGTTTCAGGTTTTTATGAAAACGAATTTTTGATTCACCGACAAAAAAGTTGATAAGATGATTTAATTAATTAAATTTTTGATGATACTCCAAACTTTCCAATATATGTTTTTAATGTTTATACAATTAGCTTGATGAGGAAAAAGTATTTCAATTTACTCAATAAATGGAAATCTATAGTACCTCTCATATTTGTAAAAAGATTAGAGATTTGATTACAAAATTAATTAATTTATAAAAAACAAATAATATTTATTCCAAATTATACATAAATATAAAATTTAAACAAGTATTAAAAACAAAAAAATGAGATTGGAAAATTAGCAATGTAGCAAAAAAAAAAGTTTAAGTTCAGCAGCTAAATTTAAACAATAGTACAACTACTAGTGACATAAGAACCATCTGATAATTGTTTAACTGAATTATCTTTTGAAGCGTTAGTTTTTGAATTGTTGTTGTTTGATTGTTGAGCAGCCATTTTAAATTATTGAATTTAATTGATGATTTTAAAAAAAATAAATCTTTAAAATTTGGTAATTTCGAATCTCTTTTATATTAAAATAATTTATAAGATCATTGTTGATATTCAATTAATTCAATAGTTGCAAATTACATTTTTGTTGGGGGAAGAGACCCCATGTTGCAATATTATCAAGGCAAATAGTTTAGAAAAAATATTGTTTCATCTGGTTTAGGAAATTTGAGATAAAACATTTGATTCTCCATGGGGAAATTTGTGCATTTCTCTTAAATCATACAAGATTCCCGAGTATTCACTCATAGTTTCCGGGTAGTAATAACATGCTTTGTGTAAATATGATTCTTTATCAAGATCAAACTGAAATTTTAGAAATTTGCCGCAAATCCAATTGCTTTGATAAACTAAACTAATGATAAATTTGATGTTTCTTGGTATCTCCGCAAATTTGAAACTCAATTAACTTAAAGACGATAAAAATTTGTAATGATTCTACAAAAAAAATAGGGGTTCACCATTGATACAAAATAAAGCCTTTTAATGATTGTTTCTTTAATTATATTTATCAACCATTTGCAATCAAATCAAGGGACTGCTAAAAAAAAAAAAATTATAGTAGTTACATGCGAATTTTATCAATGTTACACTAAACCGATTTTTGTCTATTTTTTTTTTTTCCTGTTTATCAACAAAATTATTTACAAATAAGATTTCACTTCCAAACTTATAATATCACCAAGTAAAGGATCTAGATAACAATGACAGTTTACGACGTGTTAAATTATTTTCATAAACCAAATTCCAAATTTAATCGAGTTACATTAGGTTTTAAATCTCCTTTTTTTATTAAATGGAGAATTTCAGATTTTATTCTAATAATAGTATTAATAGCATTATTTTTTTATGTATCTACATTAAAACCATTTCATAGATTATTTTATCTTAATGATGTTAGAATTCAATATCCTTATGCTATAAGAGAAAGAGTAAATACTAATGAATTATTTATTTATGCAACTTGGATTCCTTTATTAGTTATTATTGTATCAAGTTTAATTTTAACAGCACCAAAATATAAAATTTATAATACTTATGTTGCTTCAATTGGTTTAATATTAAGTGTATTAATAACTTCAATAGTAACTGATATTTTAAAAAATTTTTTTGGTCGTCATCGTCCTGATTTTTTATCAAGATGTGAACCAAATCCAGATATTCCAAAAGATGTTTTAGTTCTGATTGATATATGTACAAGTTCTAATTTAGATAGATTAGAAGATGGTTATAGAACTACACCTTCTGGTCATTCATCAATTTCATTTGGTGGATTATTTTATTTAACTTTATTTTTAATGGGTCAATTAGTTTCAATTAATACAAAAGTTGGATCTTGGAGAACTTTAATATGTTTCTTACCTTGTTTTTGTGCTGTTTTAATTGCATTGAGTAGAACTGAAGATTATAGACATAATTTCATAGATGTTTTTGTTGGTAGTTTAATAGGTATATTAATATCTACTTGGTCATATTTTAGATTATTCCCATCTGTAACTAATCCAAATAGTCATTCAAATAAACTCATGTTAGAAGAAGAAAAGGAAGACATTAAACATGATGATATTAATGAAGATCATAATTATACAAGATTAAACGATGTATAAAGTGTATGTGTGTGTGTGTATATTTAAATATTATATTTATTATTTACATTAAAGTTGTTCTACCACCAATTTCATTACTTGGGGTACCATTTGGCATATTACCATCTCTTTCGTTTACAAATTGAGAATAAATTTTTGATAATTTTTCTTTTTCTGATTTAGATATTGATGGTTTTGTTTCTTTTAATGATTCTAAAAAGTTTTCATGAGTAATTATAACTTTTGATTCATTCATTAAATTTTCTTTTGTTTTGTTATCTTCATCATTATCTTCATTATTAATCATAAATTGTTTAATTTGATGTAATAATTTAATTCTATCAGTAGATTTCAATTTTTTAGTATCATTTGAAACTTTAAAAAATTCAATTGTTGTAGAATCTTCTGATTTATCTTGATTTTGTTCTGATTTTTCCAATTCTTCTAAAGTTACATGAACTGCTTTTAAATAAGCATTATATCCTAAACCTTGCATATCAGCACCACTAAATCCTTGAGTTTTTTCAGCAATTTCATTTAAATTTACATCACTCAGTAAATCCATTTTTAAAGTTATACTTTGTAAAATATCTAATCTATCTTGGAAACTTGGCATATCACAAATAACACTTTTATCCAATCTACCAGGTCTTAACAATGCACTATCAATTAAATCTGGTCTTGAAGTAGCAGCCAATACATAAACACCATCTAATCCTTCAGCACCATCCATTTGAGTTAATAATTGATTAACAACTCTATCAGTTACCCCAGTTGAATCATGACCTCTTTTAGGAGCTATAGAATCAAATTCATCAAAAAATAAAATACATGGTTTAGCAGCTTGAGCACGTTCAAATAATTCACGAACACTTTGTTCTGAAGCACCAATATATTTATTTAAAATTTCTGGACCTTTAATTGATATAAAATTTAATCCACATTGTCCTGAAATTGCACTAGCTAATAAAGTTTTACCACAACCTGGATATCCATATAATAAAATACCAGATCTTAATCTTAATGGACAATTAGCAAAAATTGGAGCATATTTAGTTGGCCATTCTAAAGTTTCTAATAATATATTTTTAGCTTGTTTTAATCCACCAATATCTGCCCAATTGATAATAGATTTTTGTAATTTAACATTTCTTAAATTAGATGGAGTAAAATTTTTAATTGCATTGTCAATATTTTCTGGTAATACTTCAGTTGAATCATTAAATAAAACTTCATGATATATACGATCACTTAAAATTTTTAAATCATTTGGTAAATAACCTTCTGTTTCACTAACTAAATCCATTAAATCAATTTTTTTACTTAATTTTAAATCTAATTTTTCAGTTAAATAACTTTGTAAAATATTAAATCTTAATGATTTATTAGGTGCACTTAATTTAAAGAAATTTTCAATTAAATGAGAACTTAATAATAATTTATTTATTGATTCTTTTGAAATTGATGTTAATAAAATTGATAAATTAGAATTTTTTTGATTATATATTTTTTCCAATTGTGATATAAAAAATTCAGTTAATTGATTTGATTTTGAAGAATCTCTATTTTCAGTTTCATTAGTCATTAATTTATCAATATTATCTAAAATTAATAATGAAGGTTTATTCCATTGACATTGTTGTAACCATTTTAATAAATGATTTTTAGATAAATTTTGAAAATTTTCATTCATAAATGATTCACATGAAATAAATTTCACATAAAATCCATAATCATTAGATAATTTTGAACTTATTAATTTTGTTAATAATGTTTTCCCACTACTTGAATTTCCATAAATTAATGAACCAGTATTTTCTGAAGTTATAAATGATTCAACAATATCATCAACCATATCATCTAATCCAATAGCTTGATCTAAATCATCTTCTTCTGGAGTTTGTTCAATAAATGAACTTGCTCTTAATAATTCATCACCTAATTCCAATTTAATTGGTTTCTTTTTATCTAATGAATATGGTTTAATCCATGCATTAAAATCATCATTTTTTCTAAATTTTAATAAACCTCCATGTGGTAAAACATTAGGTATTATTGGTAATTTTAAATGATTAGTAACACTTATTGTAGATAAATCTGGATATAATGCTTCATTTAATATAGTTAAAAATTTATTATTTTTAACCAGATTAATTTCTTTTTGTTTTTTAGTTTGAACAACATATGGATGAATTGTAAAAGTAGTTGGTCTTTTAGGTAAATTTTTAACTGCTGGTTTTAAAACTATGATATTACCTATTTGATTTTCAATATTTAATGCAATTGCTAAACGATTTGATAATCCTATATTACCTTGTAATCCATTTTTATAATCAACAATTTTTGCAATAATTCTTTTATTTTCTTTCACGTTATTTTCTTCATCTATAACTTTATTTGGTTTATCATTTGGACCTGGAACAACTGATACTGCAACATAAGTTTCAAAATCTTGTGGTAATTCATCAGTATCCAAATATATTTCATATCCATCATTATTAATGTTATATAATTTATGAGGTAATGAAATTCCTCTTTTTAAAATTGAAGGAGAATTTGAATAATCTTCTGATTTATTCTTAACACTTTTTGCACTGGTAGTACTTTTAGCATCTTTTTCACTAAGTTTACCATTTTCTTTTTCTCTAACTTTTGGAGCAATTGCAATCTCACAATATGGACTAATTTTCCCATATAAATGATCATTTGTACCTAAATCAGTAACTAATAATTTAGCAGAAGTTGTAGAACTTGGATAAACCACCAATATTTGATTTAATGCAACACATCTAGTTTGACTTAATAATTTATCTTCGATTGATTGAGCATGTAATTCGACTAATTCCCAATCTGAACTAGTTAAAGGTTCTAAATTTATATTTGTTGCCTCATAATTACCCAATTTTAAATTAATTATAATTGGCGATTTATCTAATAAGTTTAATGATTGTGCAAAAATTGGATCTATTTCCAAAGTTTGTAAAGTTGATGATGACATACCAGACCAACCAGAATAATATTTCTTTTTATTGGAAACAATTTCTATTATTACATCTTGAACTTGAATATTTGCTGTAAATAATAAATTTGTTAAATTTGAAGGTAAATTAACTAAATTTGATTTAATAGTTTTATAAGAAATATTAGCTTTATGATTATCCATCTTGATTATATATCTTTTGTTATATACTATTGATCATTGACTGTAAGAAAGACTATAGTAGATGAAAATTTCTCCAGATTTTCGGATTTTTTTTTTTTTTTTTTTTTTTTTCAGTCTGAAAAAAAATTGATTTTTTTTGTTGATGTTTTTAGGTGGGGGGAAGAAATTTTTGTCATTGATTCAATTCATATGCTAATATCTACCGAGGCGAATATTTTTCACAACCATTTGAATTTTATACAGCTTTCAAGAGAAAGATCAAGAGGGTGTTATCAAATGTTTCATATATATATATATATATATATATATTGATGTCTATAAATATTACTACAATTCATTATTAATCTTTTCTTTGAATGATTCTAAAAATTGAATCTTTTTATAATTATTAGCTTCCAAATTATCAATTTTATTAATTGTAAATGATAAATTTTCATTAATTCCATCCATTTCAGATAAATAACTCTTTAAATTTGTTAATTTTAATCTCAAACTACCTAAATATTTATCAAAATCTTTAACTGATTTAGTACCATTTGATAAATCATATAATAAATTGAACAAGTCTGGTAATATTTCGATATCTTGCATTTTAGATAATGGATCATATTCTTCGTCATCTTCATCAACCTTTATTTCATCAGGATTTGCATCGTTGGAATCATTAGTTTTATTGGTTTCAATATTTTCAATTACTTCTGGTTTATCTATATCCATGGAATCTAGATCCACTTCAGGGGGTATTATTTCTTGATCAGGTTTTAATTCTTGAGTTAATGTAGTATCGAGTAGTTCAGATTGTTCTACTTCTTTATGTTCTAGTTGTATTTCCTGTTGTACTTCTTCTGGCTTTTGCTCTGGTTCAACCAACTTTGGTTCTGGTTGTTGATCTATTTTTGCATCTAACAAAGAATGATCTAGTGTCAAATCTATCGGTGTACCAGTTTTAATATCACCAAGCATTGAAGGAGTATCTTCTTTATTCGGACTACTCATTTTATATCTATATTGATGACGATGTATAGTTTTTTGTTGTTCTATTTTTGGTGAGAGCAAAAAAAAAAAAATTAAAAATAAAAACATCAACAGAAAATCTAAAACTTCGAGTTGTTAAAGCCATATCTGGTAACCAATTATTACTATATATAGCCAGATGGAATCTATATTATCATTGTGTGGTTCATGTTTACCATGTTTTCCAAGTTTTTCTGCTCCTTCAATTACAATTAATAATAACAAATATAAAATCATTAGACTATTAGGAGAAGGGGGGTTTTCTTATGTATTCTTAGTTAGTCAAATATCTTCCCAATCTTTATACGCATTGAAAAAAATAAGATGTCCTTATGGAACTCAAGATGAAAGTTTTAAAAATGCAATTAAAGAAATTAAAAATTATCATCGATTTGTTAATTCAAAAACTCCTTATATAATACAATCTATAGATGAAAAAATTACAAGTGAGGTTGATGGTCTGAAAAATATACTGATATTATTACCTTATTTTGAAAAATCATTACAAGATATAATAAATGATTTAGTTTTAAATAATGATAAAATGGAAGAAGAAGAAATTTTAAGAATATTTATTGGTATATGTCGTGGATTATCTGTAATACATAATTATAAAACTGATGCTGGAAATATAGCTCGATTTGATCAAGATGATGATGAAGAACAAGATGTATTATTGCCGGTTAATGATGATGATGATATAGATAACGGAGCTTCAAATGGAGGAGTTCAATCAACTGAATTACAAGAATTGATACCTTATGCTCATCATGATTTAAAACCAGCAAATGTCATGTTATCAGCAGAAGGTTTACCAGTTTTAGTTGATTTAGGATCATGTTCTAAAGCAAGAATTTCAGTTAAATCAAGACAACAAGCATTATCTTTAACTGATTTTGCTCAAGAACATTGTACATTACCATATAGAGCACCAGAATTATTGGATGTTAAAACTAATCTGGAAATTACTGAATCAACTGATATTTGGTCATTAGGTTGTTTATTATATGCTATGTGTTTTGGTTATTCACCTTTTGAAAAATTAGAAATTGATCAAGGTGCAAATTTAAATTTAGCTATACTGCAAGGTAAATATGAAATACCTCGTAATAATAATGGATATTCTAATGATTTAATGGATTTAATTAAAAAATGTTTGCAATTGAATCCAAAAGATAGACCTAAAGCTGAAGAACTATTAGAAGATGCTTTGGAAATAACTAGAAGAACTTAATTTGATAATGATATTTTTTTTTTTTTTTTTAAATTGAGGAAATCAGAAAATGCATATAGAGTTTATATTTAATTTATTCTTACAAATATATTTATTCTTGTTTTTCAATAATTCTTGTAGATCTATAGGAGTTACGTGTTGCAGAATCGATGTTACGGTAAAATGAAATTTCACTAACATCACATTACTCAAACAAAAAAAAAAAAAAAATTGTTGTAAAATACCAATAACAATCCACCAAACGCTGATGACGCTAACTAAATTTCAAAGAGGTGATTCAATAGAAGGTTGGAATGATTGTCCAACTCCATTAATGATATCAAGTACTTTAAATAGTGATATACGACAAGAGAACGATGAAGAAGTTAATAAACACGAAGTTTCCGAATTATTAAACAAAGTTTTGCATTTAAAATTTAAAAATATATCTGAAAAAGAATTAAATGTTTATAAAATTAAATTAGATAATCAAATAAATATAATTAATGATAAACATTTATTATTTATACAAAATATTTTACAAGAAATTTTAGATTTTTCAATAGTTGGTGATTTAAATTTACAAAAGAAGATTAAGAATGAAATTATTGAATATATGATGAATAATGAAGGTGTTAGTACTTGGTGTTCACCATTAAAGAAAATAATTTCAAGTATTTGAAAAAAAAGTAACTATATTAAACTATACATAGAGAGAGATTAATGAAATAATTAATTTTATATGCAATGCAATGTCTATTAAAATTTCTTTCTTTTCCCAATTTGGGCTTGGAAACCAGTTTTAATTGAAGATACTGATCTTGTAGAACCACAAGCTTTACAACTTAAGAAATGTAATCTATTAGCACTTTCTCTATTTAATTCAGTATTCATAGATTTACAAGTTTTACAAGTAACATATTCAATAATATATCTTCTTAAAACTGATTCCATTTGTTTAGGTTGAAATTTACCTTTTAATACTAATCTTTTTTCACCATCAATAGAACCTGTAGTACCCAATTCAGCAAATAAATATTGAATTAAATGTTCTGGATTTCTTTGTAATACTACAGCAATTTCTTGTACATTTGCAAATAAAGTTTTCTTACTACCTTCTCTTTGACAAACTGGTGGAGGAATTCTGAATTTTGGTCCTGATCTATCACCAGCTAATTCTGGATTATTTGTTTTTAAAATTGTGAAAAAACGTGATAATAATTCTTCATATTTTAATTCTTCAGGTAATTCTTGTTGAGATGGTTGATCTTCACTTATATCTTCAACACCTGCTTCTTCTAATTGTTGTTCGAATTCATTTAAATCTAAATTCTTTGTTGATTTCTTTTTCTTTTTTTTTAATGTTAAATCACCTAATGAATTTGATAAATCATCATCTAATGATGGTGATTTTGATTTTTCTATAGTTGATGATGAATCTTCATCTGTGACTTTTTTAGTTGATTTCTTTTTCTTTTTCAATCCAGAAAATAATTCATCTACTTGACCTTCTGGTTGTGGTGTAGATTCTTCTGAAGCAGCATCTAAAGCAACTGGCTTCTTTACTTTCTTTTTCTTTTTTAAAGTGGTATCAAATCCTAAATCAGACATATTGGAAACAAATTAATATATGTATATATAAATGTGTATAATTATATTCTAGTTATAACTAGTTGTTAAATATTATTAATAATCTGTTGTAAGTTGATTTCTTTAATCTTGTGGATGGAGTTTTGAAAAATTTTTTAGTGTGACTGAAAAATTTCAATAAAAAAAAAAATAAAAAAATTTAAAACAAAATAGTGGCGATTTGCACTACCCTTTATCTGATAGATTCTACATCATCATATTCTACATCATATTCATATTCATATTCATATTTTTAGTTAATTAATTATGGGGTCTATGGTTCTATAAATATCTATTCATTAATTGATAATTTCTTTGTTTCATCTTCAAGTGATTCATTTTTAGAATCTTTTGTTTCTTTTTCTTCTTCTTCTTCTTCTTCTTTATTTTCTATTGTTTCATTATCTATTTTTGCTTTAAAAGCAGCATCTCTGGCTTGTTCATCAGCTAATTTACTTTCTTTACCTGGTTGATAAGTAATTTTAGTTTTTTCATCATCTTCTTCTACTTTAAAATCTTCTTCTGGTGCATATTTAGTTAAAAACCAATTTTCAACTTCAACTTGATTATTATTTTCTGCTTCAAAAATTGAATCATGATCAGCATTATTCTTCATAAATACATCTGCATCATATTCTTCAACTAATAATTTAACAATTGGTAAATGACCATTATATGATGCCCAATGTAATGCAGTATTTCCAGTTTCATTTTTAAAATTTATTAAAGTTTTAGCATCTTCTTTTGATAATAATGATAATAAATATTTTACAACTTCTAAATGACCATTTGCTGATGCCATATGTATCGTGGTACTTAAAGTTATATCGTCTTTTATTGATAATAATGTTTTAGGTGATACTTCTTCAAATATTTCTTGTAATGTTTCCAAATCTCCTACCCTGGCATCGTATATAACGATATCCATTTCTTCTTGAGTTAATATTTCATCAGATGACATGATTAATTATATTTGTTGATTCTAAAGATCTTGTGATTAGATGGTAAAATGAAAAATTAATTATAAAAAAAAAAAAATAAAAAAAATTTCTACATCATCTTTCATCTTCTACTGTATATAATTTTTTTTTCCACTATCAAAATTCACATCTTATAAAATTGCCTTCTGCAACCAACCCCAATTATGACACCACCCAAAATAGAAGTCATATCAGATGATCCAATTGATTCAAAACAACCACCAAAAGTAATTAAGAATCCATTTGCACCAAAACAAAAGAAAACAACTATTAAAAGATCTCCAGATGAAGTATATCCCCAAAGAAAAGGTTTAAATAAACCAGAAATTAAAAGTGATAAACCAATTGATATATTATTTGATAAATTGGAGAAATTACTAGATTTACCTTATGATAAATTTACTATTGATTTACTATATCAAAAATTATTCCCCAATGAAGATGATAAAGATTTATTAAATAGAAGATATAAAGTAATTGAAAAACTACTAGATTATTTGTTGGAAATTCAAAAATATTCAATTGAATCGAATTTGCAAAATAGTAATTTGATAAGTATTTCTTTACATGATATTAAAACATTTGGTAAATTAATTAATATCATAATTGTTCATGGAATATATCCTCCATTGAATACTTTTAATATTGGTATACCTTTTGAAAAACGAAGATTGAAAGATTTTAGTGAAGGTAATATAATTAAAATTGATATATTACCTAAAAATTTACAATTTCATGAAAAATTGTTAAATTTAATTTATGATAAATTTTATAAATTATTTGAAACAAAATCAGATGTTACAGATTTATTAACAAAAGGAACAGGTTATTCTGATTTTTTAATTATTTCAATTGCATTAATAACGATACCTTATTTTGATGAATCATCAAGAAATAAACGTCTTGAACAATTTACATTTATTGAAAGAATTCCACAAACTTTTGAATTATTCCAAACTTATTCATTATTAATAACTACTCCATCGCCTCCTTATTTCAAACAATTTGTAATGAACAAATTACAAGTACTTCATTGCAATGCTCCACATGGTGATGGTTTATTGTCTTTAATTGAATTTGTATTGGGTTTAAGAGAAAATGATGACATTAATATTGAAAAATTTGATCATGTAACAAATGTTGTTTTACTGAAACCTAAAAGTATAAAAACCGTTGATTATTTCACTTCTATTGGTAATCAATCTTATAATTTATTAATTAATATTAATAGACCATCTGTTACATCTTGTGTTGCTTATATAATTGAAAAATTATGGAATGTAAATTCTTTGATAACAACTGATTTTATATTAAAAAAAATATGGCAAAATTTTAATCCACCTGATTCAGATAAAGATATTCTTGTAACTGAAGCTCAATTGAATAATAATATAAATGTATTGATATCATTAAGTAAAAAAGGGTTAGAACCATCATTATTTCAAGCAATCATGGAACCTATTATTTTACCAATATGGGGATATTATTTATTTTCTAAAAAGAATTCAAAATCAATTGAAGTTATATCAAGTATAATGACTAGTTATTTTACAATTATGAAAGATTTTGATACTAATAATATAGTTGGATTAGAAACAATTACTAAAAATTTATTATTTGATGGTGGTGATTATTGGAAGTTTGAAATAGGATTAAATAAATTAATTCAAATTATTAAAAAGAAACCAGAATTTGAATCAATAAGTAAAGAAACTAAAATTAATACATTTTTAAATGATTTAGATTTTGCATGTACTAATTTTATAAAATTATTAGAAGATGTTGATGATGAATTAATTCAACAATTATTTAACAAAATTTTAAAACAATGGTTAAATGGTGAAACTCAATTATTAGGAGAATCTGAGAATCCTTTTATAAAACTTGTTGATTTGAAATTATTAGAAAGTATTGGTAATAAATTCAAGGAAAGTTTAGCTAGAACTCCTACTGAAATGTTGGACTTAATAAATAATTTCTTAAAATCCAAGAAAACAACTCAAACTATACAAGAAGTTACTGATTCTGATGATGAAGATGATGAAGAAGATGAATTTCAACAAACAATTCCAGTTTTATTGGAATTACTTTCAGCTATACTTTCAGAAAATGATGTGATTGTTGATGATACTTGTTCTGAACTTTTGTCTAAAATTAATAAATCATTATCTAATTTGGCAAATACTGATATGAATCAATCTATTAAGAATTCTATAAACTCCTTAAAATCAAGAATTGATAATTTATTAAATGGTGAACCACCTGTACAAAATGAATTAGATGCTCAGAAAAATCAATTACAAAGAGCAATTACAAGTTTAAATGATCCACTTGTACCTATTCGTGCTCATGGATTATTTTTATTACGTCAACTAATAGAAATGAAAAGTCCTATAATATCATTAGAATTTGTAATCAATTTACATTTGGTTCAATTGAAAGATCCAGAACCATTTATATATTTAAATGTAATTAAAGGGTTAGACAGTTTAATTGGATTAGATGAATTACCAGTATTAAAAATTTTATGTGAATTATACATTAATCAAGATGAAAATTTAGATGATAGATTGAAAATTGGGGAAGTATTATTAAGATATATTCAAAATTCTAATGAAGTATTTTCTGGAGAATCAGCAAATTTAATAGTTGAAACAACTTTAAAGATTATTAGAAGAAATGATAATCAACATGATGATAGGTTAAGAATGTCAAGTATGTCATTATTGGGTACTTGTTGTAAAGTTAATCCATTAGGTATAATTGATAATTTAGAAAATGCATTAGATTGTGCAATTGGTATTTTAAAATTGGAAACTAAAGTAGATCAAGCAATAATGAGAAGAGCTGCAATTGTTTTAATACTTGATTTAATATTAGGTACTTCAGAAACTGATAAAGTAATATTTCCAGAAAATTATCGTGAAAAAGTTGTTGTAATATTAAGATATATTGTTGATACAGATAATGATTTATTAATTAGAGAACAAGCAAAAAAAGTTTTAGATATTATTGAAGAATTAACTAAATTAGCTATGGAATTATATAATTAATGAACAAATCTAAAATCTAATCGTTTATTACCTTCATCAGTAGTATTTTTTCTATAATTTTCTTGTTCTTCTTCTGTCATTGAATTCCAAATTTTATCTCTTGAATTATTTCTCCAAATATAATAAGCTTTAACTAATAATAAAACTGGAATAGTGGCTACAGTAATGAAAAAAACTTGCATATTACCACGATGATAATATGGTAAATCATCTTTTCTATAAATATTATTTGCAATAATATTATCAAGTTGACCAAACATATTATAAATTGCTGCACTAATAGATCTTGTTCTAACACTATTTGAATTAGTTGAACACCAAGCAGCACCAATTGCTAAAATATAAGGTTGTCCCATAAATAAAGTATTTAATACCCAAGTTCCCCATATATTATGACCAGATCCTGGCCACCATCTAATCAAAGCAATTAATGGAGTTGCGAAAAGTGGTGCAATACAACAAACTAAGGATCTTTCATTAACTTTTTCAGAAAACCATGTTATTAAAAGCATCAATATTATATGGATCACATTTTGTGGAATTGTTAATAAATTTGTATTAAAAACACTAAATCCCAATTGTCTATTAATTAAACCAAAATATGGTCCCATAGTATTTAATCCAATAAATGCAATTAATACAACACAATAGATTGGCCATAAATCATAATCAGTTAAACATTTCCATAACATTTTTGGAGTTATTGCTTGTCTATTATGCATAGAACCTTTTTCTGGATCATCTCTTAATACTCTATTAACAACTATTTTTTCTTCACGTTCAGTAAACCAACCATTTTTATGAAAAATCTTACCTTTTGTTTGAACTGCTGATGGAACCATTAAATAAAATGATACTAATCCAATTACAATTGTTGGAGCAGAAATAATAATATAATTCCATCTCCAACCTTCTAATCCATAAATTCCTCTCATTCTTAAAATACCAAAAGCTAATAATGATGATATTATTTGTGTCAAAGTTAATGTAGTCCAAAACCAAGATAATCTAATTGGTAATTCTTTAGAAGTATAAAAATAACTTAACCAAACTATAATATCACAAATAAATCCACTTTCGATAATAGCAATTAATACGCGTGTAATAAAAAATCCAGTTTTATTTGTAACTGCTGCTTGACAAATAGCAACAATACTCCAACAACATAATTGAATAGGAATGAAAATATCAGGACCAATAGCTTTAGATATTAATTGTGAAGGAATTTCACCTAATAAAAAAGCAACCAAAAAAATAGTATTACCAGTATTATAATCATTAGTAGTAATACCAATATCATTTAAGAAATTATCAGTTACTGCTTGTTGAAGACTTCCACGATCTAATTGTAAAGATAAAAACATCAAACAAGCTGAAAATGCAACTTTAAAATCTAATTTACGAACAATTTTTCTTTCTTCTTCTTCTGACCATTCAAAATGAGCATCAAATGCTTTACGACATTCATAGTTGGTTGATTCATACAATTGTTTATAATGTTCTTCAACATTAGGATCTAAAAATGGATTTTTAGATAATTGATCTTTATCCAAAGATATTGAATCAACATGATATTCTATATCAGAACTCTTTGTTTCCATTGCTGTTGAATAATTGGAAAATATCTAGCATTTTTTGCTTGATATTTATACTTGAGATTAACTTTTAACTTTCATATTCAATAATAATAAGTTTCGTATATAATAAAGACGTTTGTACTGTGGGATAGATAAGTTAATCTTATTGATATTAATTGTGCAAATTCTTTCTTAGATCACGATATGATTACATTGCATTACAACTTGGTTACATTTTCAATAGAATTTGTAGATCTCGCACAATTGTGGCTCTAAATTTGGTACCTCAAAAAAAAATAAATAAAAAAATAAGGGTTTTTGGGGGTAATTTACGATTTAGATTAAGCTTTCAAAGTACAAACTCTTAATTCAACCCTACAAGTTATAAGATTTAAACAAGATCGTTTATTATTCAAACTATAAAAAATCTAATGAGCAAATCTAAAATCTAATCTCTTATTACCTTCATCTTTTGTATTAAGTCTATAATCAATTTTTTCTTCTTCACTCATTGCATTCCAAGTTTCATCACGTTTTTTATTTCTCCAATAATAATAACCTTTAACGAAAAGTAATAATGGAATACCAGCAATAGCTAATATAAATAATTGTAAATTACCTCTTTTATATAATGGCATATCATCTTTTCTATAAATATTATTAGCAATAATAGCACCTAATTGAACAAACATATTATACATAGCTGAACTAATAGATCTAGTTCTAACACTATTTGAATTTCTTGAAACCCAAGCAACAACTATTGCATGAATATATGGTTGTCCCATAAATAAAGTATTTAATACCCATGATGGCCAAACTTTAATTCCTGCACCTGGCCAAAATCTAATTACGGCTAAAAGTATGGCACAATAAATTGGTTGAATTAATCCAACAAATGCTCTATCATTGACCTTTTCTGAAAACCATGTAACTCCAATCATAAAAATAATATGAAGCATTATATGTGGAATATTTAATAAATTACTATCAAATACACTAAAACCCAATTTTCTATTAATTAATCCAAAATATGCTCCAAATGTAAGATAACCTATATAAACAAGTATTCCAATAGCATAAAGAGGCCATAAATCATAATCAATTAAACATTTCCATAACAGTTTTGGAGAAATTCCTTGTCTATTGTGCATAGATCCTTTTGTTGGATCATCTCTTAAAATTCTATTGACAACAATTTTTTCTTCGCGTTCTGTAAACCAACCCTTTGGACGTAATCATTTATTTTTTGTCTGAAGTGCTGAAGGAACCATCCAATAGAATGAAAATATTCCTATAGCTAACGTAATTGCTCCCTCAATAAGGAAAATATAACTCCAACCTGGTAAACCATGAAGACCTCTCATCCTTAAAATACCAAAAGCAAGTAATGAAGTTACGATTTGAGTTATAGAAATTGATGTCCAAAACCAAGATAATCTTATTGGAAGTTCTTTAGATGTGAAAAAATAACTCAACCATAAAACTAAATCACTTATAAAACCTCCTTCAAGTGCACCGATTAGTGATCTTGTAATATAGAATCCAGCTTTATTTTTTAAAGCAGCTTGTGACATTGCAACAATACTCCAAGCACAAATTTGAATTGGAACAAAAATGTCAGGACCTAAAGCTTTTGAAATTAATTGTGATGGAATTTCAGCTAATAAAAATGCAACATAAAAGATTGTATTACCAGTATTATAATCATTTGTAGTCATTCCTAAATCATCTAATAAATTATCAGTAACTGCTTGAGACATATTACCTCTATCTACTTGTAATGCCACGAACATTAAACAAGCAACAAGTGCAACTCTATAATTTAATTTTCTAATAACTTTTTTTTCTTCTTCTTCAGACCATTCAAAATGAGGATCAAATGCAGAACGACATTCATATTTTGTTTCTTCATATAAATTACGATAATATTCTTCTACTTTTGGATCTAAAAATGGATTTTTTAATAATTGGTTAGTTTCTAATGAAGAAATATTAGAATTAACTTTAGTTATAATTTCATCTTGTTTCTTTGTATCTAACTTATCAGTACTCATGATGATTATTGGATTTAAATAAAAACGATAAGAAGAAGAAATTCAAGATATATTTATATAATTCTTAAGATTAGTTGTTATTGGGATAGATTTGATCTTGTAGCTGATAATTGCAAATTGTGGATGCGAAAAAAAAATGTTAAACAAGAAAATAAAAGAAAATGAGACTTTTGATAATAATAATTAGGGCGAACAAAATTAGGCCAAGAAACTTCATTCAAAAAAAATAATAATAAGCCATAGACTTTCAAAACATCCAATATATCCAATATAAATATGTGATTCATATAATCCCCACATTTTTGGAATATCAGAAATTGTTTTAGATTAAATTTTAATTGTTAAATTTTCATAGAAGTTGCTACCTGTTAGTGTAAAATGGAATAAATTTTTCAACTAAGATTAAGATCTATAGATGGAACTTGAAACTTTAAAAATAAAAAACCTGACATTGGTCAAATTGTAAAATTATTTTAAATATCACGATATAACACTCATTTATAATTAAGCGTTTTGATAATTACTACTCTTTAGATGTGGCATTAAGAAATCTCTGGGCATCAAACGAATTTCTTGGAACTGATATTCTTACATTATTCCATCACTTAATTAAGCTTTATTATTTAATTCTTATAAAATATCACAGGGTTTTATAACTACCATATCAATATATATATATATATATATATATATAATGAATATTCTACATTTTACAATAAAACATTTTTTGACTAACTGATTACAAATGAATAATGAAATATAAAATAATTTATAAATACATTTGAATCACTTCAAAAACAATTACTTTGAAAAAATCATCTAGTTTAATACTGCATACAAGTGTGATTTTTCTTTTATCAAATGGCTACCATGTGTTTTCAAAAGTTATAAAATTTTGTCCCAAAGTAAATTCTTCCAATCAATGCATTATATCAAATCTTAACTCCTTGTTCAATAATCCTTTAGTAATTATTCAAAAATAAAGCCAATAGTTTTTAATGATTTGTTGTATAATATTGTAATTACTAGAAATTTTAATAAATTTCTTTATATTTTCAACAAAAAATGAAACAAAAGAAATACAAAATACCAGAAATCCAAAGAAACTTCACAACAAGACTATTTCTAAAATCATCTATGCTTTATATGGAATGAGTATCGTCGGCTTCAATTACTATCAATTTAACTCAACATAACCAAAAGAAAATTTCCTATATAGATATTATGTCAAGGCTACAGGTTTTTATTTATTGTTGCAAAAAAATTGATTACACAAATAAGGACATTAGTAATATGAAGATGAAAGAATGAATAATAAATATATCATATATCAAGAGATATCGAATAGTGTAATTTTTATTTGAATATTATTATATTAGATTATTTATTATTGTCTGTGATGCTGCAAGAGGAGCTAAAATTTTGACATTTTTTTCGTTTCGTTTCGCTTCGGTACTTCAAAATCACAGTTAACTAAATTCCAAAAAAAAAAAAAAAGTTACATCTCTAATATATTAATTTCTATAAAAAGTTCTATAGAATTTGATCAATCAATGATCAAAATATTTGAACAATTAATGATCAAATCTAAAATCTAATCTTTTATTACCTTCATCTTTAGTATTAATTCTATAATTAATTTTTTCTTCTTCTGTCATTGCATTCCATTTTTTATCTCTAATTTTATTTTTCCAAACATAATAAACTTTAACTAATATTAATAATGGTAATAATGCTAATGTAATTGCAAATAATTGCATATTACCTCTTTTATATAATGGTAAATCATCTTTTCTATAAATATTTTGAGCAATAATACCACCTAATTGAACAAACATATTATAAACTGCTGAACTAACTGATCTTGTTCTAACACTATTTGAATTTCTTGAAACCCAAGAAACAAGAATTGCATGAATATAAGGTTGTCCCATATATAAAGTATCTAAAGTCCATGTTGCCCAAACATCATGACCTGAACCTGACCACCATCTAATAACAGCAATTAAAGGTGTTGAATAAATTGGAGCTAAACAACATACAAGTGCTCTATCATTAACCCATTCTGAAAACCAAGTAATTGCTAATAAGAATATTATATGAATTACATTTTGTGGAATAGTTAATAAATTAGTATTAAAAACACTAAATCCTAATTTTCTATTCATTAAACCAAAATATGATCCAAAAGTTCCCAGACCAATATAAGCAATAAGACCAATAGCATAAAGTGGCCATAAATCATAATCAGTTAAACATTTCCATAACAGTTTTGGTGAAATTCCTTGTCTATTATGCATAGATCCTTTTGTTGGATCATCTCTTAAAACTCTATTTACAACAATTTTTTCTTCACGTTCAGTAAACCAACCTTTTCTTTTAAAAAATCCACCTTTTGTTTGAACAGCTGATGGAACCATTAAATAAAATGATAATACACCAATTGCAAATGTAAAACAACTTTCTAAAAGAAATAAATATCTCCAACCTGCCCATCCATTAATACCTCTCATTCTTAAAATACCAAAAGCAAGTAATGAAGTTCCAATTTGAGTTATTGATAAAGCAGTCCAAAACCAACTCAATCTAACAGGTAATTCTTTAGATGTAAAAAAATAACTTAACCATAAAACTAAATCACTAATAAAACCTCCTTCTAGTGCACCTATGAATACGCGAGTAATATAGAATCCAGCTTTATTTTTTAAAGCAGCTTGACTTCCAGCAACTATTGACCATAAACAAATTTGAATTGGAATAAAAATATCAGGACCTAAAGCTTTTGAAATTAATTGTGATGGAATTTCTGCAACTAAAAAAGCAATATAAAATAATGTATTACCTAAATTATAATCATTAGTTGTTAAACCTAAATCATCTAACATATTATCTGTAACAGCTTGTGCCAAATTACCTCTATCTACTTGTAAAGCCATAAACATTAAACAAGCACTTAAAGCAACTCTAACATTCAATTTTCTAACAACTTTCTTTTCTTCTTCTTCTGACCATTCAAAATGTGGATCAAAAGCAATTCTAGATTCATATTGTGTTTCTTCATATAAATTACGATAATAATCTTCAACTTTAGGATCTAAAAATGGATTTTTTAATAATTCATTTGATTCAGCTGATGATTTTGAATCTATTCTAGTTATAATATCAACATCCTTTTTAATTAAGGAACTATTTGAGTTGACTGATTTATCTGAAAAACTCATTGTTTTATTGTTGTTAATTTTAAAAACAAAAACATTTTAAGATGATTCCATGGTTATATATATATATGGTATTTGACCTTATCTGAAAAATTTAACTATAATGTGATTTTGTTGTATTGTGCATAGATACTTCATATAATCTAGAAATTAGTAAAATTGTTAATTAAATTGTAAATCTCAAGATGAATTGTGGTTGACTGTGGCTGCGAAAATTAAAAAAATATGCAGCAAAAGATTAAAAAAAAACAGTAGCAAACGGAAAATTGAATATAATTCACAACCTTCTGATTTGTTGAAACAATGGATAGTTATTAATAATAAAAGAATTGGATATAAGATTAAAATAATTGAATATAATTCAAAACATTCTAATTTGCTGCAACATGCCAATGAAAAAGTTATTATCAATAATAAAGGAATTGTATGTCAAAAACTGTCAAAAAAAATTTTTTTTTTTTTCTCGCCCTTAAAAAAAATTTTTTTGTACCACGTGAAAAATGTCCCAAATTGCTCAATCCACTACCACAATTTTGACTTTAATAAATTTAAAGATACGAACCATAATCTAAAAGACGTTATAGTATTTATAGATCCTCAATTATGTTTTTAATTAAATCAAACAATTGGTAATTTCTTTTTGAAATTGTTATCTTTTTTTTTTTTTTTTTGCCAATTTGCTGCAAAAAAGTTAATTTTAAGAAAAATGGTGGATTCAAGATTAACTTCAGCCAAGATATTTAGATAATTCTTATTGATAAAAAAATAAAATAAAAAAAAAAAAAAGTAATTAAATATACAATTGTAAAATTAAAAACCGTCTTGAAAAAATTATTTCAAATTTAAGAGCCACCTCCCTTCGTTGGTACACACGGAGGCGGCGAATTCCAAAGCAATTCTAAAAAAAAGAAACAGGATTTGCCGAAGCATTTATTAAAATTTCCTTAATATGGGAATTTTATTTTTTTGTAAGCCGAAATATATAATATTATTATTAATCACAAATATATAAATTTACAAATATTTAAATGGAATTACTAATAAAATCACGAACTATTCCAAGTAAACCTAAAGTATTACTCCAAGTATTAAATAAAGTAGTTGGACCATCAATTCTAACATTATCTTTTCTATTAAACCAAATTCTACCACCATAATTTTGTTGAGAAGATTTAATTAAATTATCTTTTTTATTATTATGTGGAGGATATCTTGAATTTATAACCCAATCATTCCATAAACCTTGTTCAATAGTTGTTCTTTCATGAGTAAATGTTCTATATGAATATTGACCATGATAAGATCCATAACCAGACAGACCAACACCACCAAATGGAGCATTATGTAAAGCAATATGCATTAATACATCATTTATAATTAATCCTCCTGATCTAACTGCAGTTGAAATGGTATTAATTTGTTTATTATATAATCTTGAAGTTGGTCCACTAGTAAAAATATATTGTGCTAATGGAGTATCACTTTTAGAAACAATATCTTGTAAAGCCAGATCTAAATCTGTATATTTAATAATTGGTAAAATTGGACCAAAAATTTCATCTTTCATAGTTGAATCTTCCCAATTAACACCATCAATAACAGTTGGTGCAATATATCTAGTTTCAAAATCAGATTCACCACCAGTTATAATTTTTCCTTGTGTATTACTTAAAATATTTTCCATTTTTTTAAAAGCTCTATCATGAATTAAATGAGTAAAATTTTTATCATTTTTATCAATATTTGGATAAAATTCTTCTTCAATAACTTTTTTTAAAGCTTGAATAAATTTTTCATGTTTTGATTCAGCAACTAATGCATAATCAACTCCAATACATGTTTGACCAGCATTAACAAATCTACCCCAAGCAATTCTACGAGCAACTATTGGTAAATCTTTATCAGAAACATCATCTAATACAAAAGCTGGTGATTTACCACCTAATTCTAAAACAACAGGGGTTAAAGTTTCAGCAGCTTTTTTAGCAATAATTTTACCAACTATTCCACTACCAGTGAAAACAATTTTATCAAATTTTTGATCTAATAATTTTGAAGTTTCTGGAATTGCTCCATGAACAATATATAATAATTCTGGATCTAATGCTTTTGTTAATAATTCTGAAAATAATTTACTAAAATTTGGAGTTAATTCAGATGGTTTATAAACAACAGTATTACCACCAGCAATTGCACCAGCAATTGGAGAAATTGATACAAAAAATGGATAATTAAATGCTGCAATAACTAATATAGTTCCTAATGGAATTCTTTCAATATAAACTGGATTAATTGATAAATTTAATGGTAAATCACTAACAGGTTCTGGTCTACTCCATTTATGTAATTGTGACATAGTATATAATAATTCATTTAAACCAGTTGAAATTTCATAATTTTTAGTTTCTGATGGAACACGATAAAAATCTTTTTCTAAAGAATCACAAATTGCTTGTTGATTATCTTTCATTATAAAATATAAATTTCTTAATTGATTTAATCTATATTGTAATGAATGAGTTTTACCAGAACGGAAAGTATTAGCAACTTTTTCAACACCAATTGGAATATCTGATAAAGGAGTATAATCAGAAATAGTTTCTGCAACAGAATTAGTGGTTGTAGTAGTACTTGTTGGTTTTAATTCTTCTTTAACTTCCGGTTTTTTTGGTTCAACTGGAGGTTTAGCTTCAACTTTTGGTTCAGGTACAACTTTTGGTTCAACTTTTGGTTCAACTTTTGGTTCTACTTTCTTTGGTTCAACTTTTGGTTCAGCTTCTACTTTTTTTGGTTCAACTTTTGGTGCAGCTTTAGTTTCAACTTTTTTGCCTTCAGCAAGATCATTTAAACTTTGTGCATTACTACTTTTTTTGATAGAAACTTTAGATATTGGAACATCATTTGCTGGTGGTGAACTTAATGGACTAATAACTTGATCTAATTTTGGAGGTGGAATCTTAACTGGTTGTTTTGTTGAATTACTTGAAGCTTTATCTGAATTAGAAGAAGAAGAAGATGATGAAGCCTTCTTAACAAGTTTTTTAAGTGGTTTACTCATAATTATTAAACTTTATGATACAATGAATTGGTTTAATTAATTGAATAAAAAAAGGTATTTTCTAATAATAATAATTTAATTTGTTGTGTTGGTAAAATTATATTTCAAATATTTTTTTGGTGGGGTTAAATTTTTTTCTGTTAAAATATGAATGTGTAAATGAAAATTAAATGTAAATCTGGTTCCATTTGATCTTGTGAAAAATGAAATATAATAAAATGGATCGTACTATTATTTCGTAGCGCGACAACTAGAACGAGGAACTAACTTTTTTTTTTTCTGTTCGTTCCATTTCCCGTTTCCCGTAGTAAAGAATTAAAATGGATAAATTTTTTTTTTATCTCCGATTCTCCATCTTTTCAATTTTTTTAAAGGGTACTACTTTATATACAGGACCACTATATTGAACCCCAGAAAAACTTTATTACTAGAGTTTTTTGACAATAAATGTGACTGTAACGTTGTACAAAGAACTAGTTAAATGTAATATTAAAAACATCAAAACTTGAATTTCTTCATTATGAATGATAAAGTATAGATTTAATCATACTTCGGAATTCAAAAACAAAGGTTTAGTAAAGATATTTCCACCAATAACATTGTTTGATTCTCTCAGATTTTCCTCTTGAATTTGAAATTTAAATGTTGAGTATAGTAGTATTTGAGTAAGGAAATAAAATCTGAAATAGAATTCAAAACTAGCTGTTTATGAAGAAAATGATAGAATCAACTTCAAATTGAAAATCTTGGAATTTAGTTGATAAATAAATATTAAGCCATGTTCAACAATACTAAAATGAATAGTTATTTATATGTGGGGTGCAGCAAACATCTACATTCATTCCATTGAATGGATGTTACATTAATATTTTTATGAAACGATATAATCTATTCAAGAACGTTTGACGATTTTAAGTTTTATATAATATGACCTGTTAGATATAAATTAATTATTGATGCGAGGATCTTCAAAATCATTTGGTGTTTAATATTCTTTATTACAGATTTGATTTAGAAATTCTACCGAAAGCCAGTAAATTTTGTGATCTGAAAAATTTCGAACTGGATTCATATTCTTTTAACATAAAAAAAGCTTTTTAATTTTAGGTTTGTTTGCATGAAAAGTTTTGAACTTCCTTATGAGGTGACTTTTTTGATTTTTAATTAGAAAGTAGAACTTAAAAATACAAACTTTATTTTACAATTGTTTCGTCATAAAAAGCTTTTTTTTTTTTTTCATGATGAAAATGTTTGCTAGATACGTTTGTTTTAAAACATATTGATTATTCCCGAAGATTTTCTTATAAGTAGATGTTGGTGAATAATCACAAAAAACCCCACGAATTGAACAGTTAATTAAAGTCGTTCATGTTTGTTTGCTAATAAAAGATTTTCAAGAATTAATGGTCACGAGCAAATAAAAAGAAGTACGGCACCATCTAAATCTCTAAAACGATAGTATTTATTGTAAATTTGTTATAATTCTATTGTTTTACTCCATATTTGAGATATTTATAGATTATTTTTTTCGAATGGCGTCCTGGAAAAACTTTAGTATTTGTGTAATAAGTTTTGCTGTTTATTACCTTCCCCACCTTGTCAAAATTTTCTTGTCAAAAAAAAATTGATTTTTTTTATACTGTCAAATTTGAAGGAAAATAATAATAATAGCAGGGCCTGGATTACATGTGTACGATTTTCATTTGAATTCTTATCTACTTCCACATGATCATTCAAATTTCTTGATTCTTAACTTTAATTTTGATATTGATCTTTAAAAAGTATTGATTGAAAGTATAATTTTTGAAAAAAAAAAAAAAAGTTCTAAATTGGAATGTTTTTCCCCCACGTCAAAAAAAGTAAATTTAATCATTGCCGCATCAATTTTTTTAAAGTTATGATTGCGCTCAAAACCTCAATTTAAGGTTAACTAATGTTCTAATGTTGCTTTTCATTCATTTTTTATTTTTTCAATTTAATGATATCATCAAAACAATTAATGAATATAAATTGAATATAAATAGAATTAAAATTTCTTCTCTTTTATTTTTCAATCAGAAATTTATTTTCAAATATCTACAATATTCAAAAAAAAAAAATGTCGCTTCTGGAAAAAGATTCAGTTAATTCCCCAGCACCATCTGGTAGCTCCCGTGAAGATGAAAATTTACAGAATTTTCAAAACATCAAAACTCATTCATTTATGGGGTTATCTGGAAATAAATTAAACTACACTGTTGCTTTCCTTGCTGCCTTGCTCATAACTTGCTTCGGATTTGATCAAGGAGTATACTCAGCGTTACTAACACTCACACCGTTTAAGGAAACTTTTCCAAAAATAACTCAGAATACTCGTCATGCTGAAACTTTACAAGGAACAGTTATTGGAATTTATGAAGTTGGGTGTGGTATTACTGCATTATCTACGCTGTTTTTAGCAGAACCTTTAGGTAGATTAAAAATTATGTGGATAGGTTGTATTTTTATTATTATTGGAGCTGTCCTTCAAACTACTGCTTATTCCACTGTACATTTAGCTATTGCAAGAGTTGTAACTGGGGTATGTTAATCAATTGTGTTATATTTATTTTATTCTTTTTTGTTTGACTTTACTAACCTAGGATTTTAGTTTGGAACTGGATTTATAACTGCGACTGTTCCTGTTTGGCAAGCAGAACTTTGTAAACCTAATATTCGTGGTAAATTAATCATGATGCAGGGAAGTCTTATTACATTTGGTATAACTGTATCTTATTGGGTTGATTTTGGTTTTTATTTTGTAAGCCGTAATCATGATGATACTAAGGGAATTTCATGGAGAATTCCAATTATTTTACAAGTTATTTTTCCAATTATCCTGTTATGTTTTATATTTTCAATGCCAGAATCTCCAAGATGGTTAATGAGTAGAGGTAGAATAGATGAAGCAAGAATTGTATTTTCAGCAATTTATGATTTACCAGAAGATGATGATAGAATTACTTCACAAATTTCAGAAATTCAAAGTGCAATAGATTTTGAAAGAAGTGAAAGTTCAAAATTTAATATAAAAGATTTATTTAAACAAGGTCCTGTTAGAAATTTTCATAGATTAAGTTTAGCATGTTGGTCACAAATTATGCAACAAATTTCAGGTATTAATTTAATTACTTATTATGCTGGTACTATATTTGAAAAATATATTCATATGAGTCCTTTTAATGCAAGAATTTTAGCTGCTTGTAATGGTACTGAATATTTTTTAGCTTCAATTGTTGGTATTTTTATTATTGAACATAGATGGTTTGGTAGAAGGTATGTAAGATACATTATTTTTTTTTTGAATAAACAAATACTAACTAACTAAAAATTTTTTAGACGTTTATTAATTGGTGGTGCAATTGGTCAAGCATTAGCTATGATGGCTTTAACTATATCTTCATGGCAAGCTAAAAAACAAATTGAAAATGGTGGTTCTGGATCTAGTCCAGGTATTGCTTCGGCTGTTTTTCTTTTTGTATTTAATAGTGTTTTTGGTGTATCATACTTGGGTATATGTTGGTTATATCCAGTTGAAGTTGGTTCAGTTCAAAATAGAGCAGCTACAGCAGCTCTTTCAACAGTTTGTAATTGGTTATTTAACTTTTTAATCGTATGTATCAAAAACAAAAGAAAAAATTTATAAGAGATATAATATACTAACAATTATTTTAGGTTATGGTTACTCCAATTATGTTTGGAAACATTGATTATTATACATATTGTGTTTTTGCAGTTATTAATGCTTTAATGGCTGTAGTAGTTTATATATTTTATCCAGAAACTAGAGGTCGTTCATTAGAAGAAATGGATTATATATTCAATCAATGTCCAGTTCTGCAACCTTGGAAAGTTGTTGCTATCGCAAGAAATACTCCACATAGAGATGCTAAAGGAGATATTGAAAAACCAGAAATTGAACATATTGATTATGTTGTTGATTCAGATAAATAGTAGATATATATATATATATATATATTATTTAAATTGTACAAATACACCATCAAAATGATTCATAATTAATGTAATTCTCTTTTTTGGTGGATAAGTTTGATTTGTAAAATTTAATGATTCAAAAGTTTGAGCTAATCTAACAATTACATAAGATATTTCAGTTAATGCAAATTGTTGTCCAAGACATATTCTTGGACCTCCATTAAATGGTATATAAGCCCAACCTAATTTTTTTAAATTATACCAACGTTCAGGTATAAATGAATTTGGATCAGAACCAAAATATTCTTCTCTTCTTTGTAAATCATAAATTCTATATACAACAGTTGTATTTTTTGGTATAAATATTGGTAAATCACCATTTTTACCACCTCCTGAAGGTAAAGTTGTATCAAATTTACTAGTTCTTGAATTTACAGGTACTGTAGGATACATTCTTAAAGCTTCATTAACAACAATTTTTAAATATTCACATTGTTTTAAAGTTTCAAATGTTGGACGACCTTCATTACCAAAAGATTTTAAAATTTCTTCACGTAATTTTTTCCAAACTCTTTGATTATAAGCTAATTCAAATATTAAAAATGATAATAAAGAAGCGGTTGTACTTCTACCAGCTAATAATATACTTAATAATTCATCTTTTATTAGAATTGGATCTCTTGTTACTTTAACTAATTCATGTAATATAGTATAATCAGTATTTTCTTCCAATTCTTTTTCAGTTAATGATAATGCTTTATTTACATAAAAATTAGTAACATCTCTTATTGATTTACAAGCATTTCTAAATTTTTTACCATCATAAAAAAAATAAGCTTGTTGAGAATGAACTCTTGAAGTTAAATAATCACCAGCAATTTCTAAAGAATCATAAAAATCTTTTCCATTAAATTCATCAGTTGATTGATCATTCATAGAATTAATACTATGATTAAATAAAAAATCAGTTGCTGTATCAAGAGTAAATTTAGCAATTAAATTTTGAAAATCAAAAGTTTCACCATTAAATGATTTAATAATTTTAATTAATATTTGAATATGATTTTCTAATGATTGTGTATGAGCTATATTTTCACGACTAAATTGTGGTCTTAATAATAAACGTGAATGTTTCCATCTTGGACCATCTAATGTAAATATACTATCACCTAATAAAGGACTTAAAAATTTATGTCTTAAACCAATTGTAAAATCTTCAAATTGAGTAGATAAAAGTGCTTTAATATTTTCAGGATCAGCTGTTGCAATAAATGTTGAACCAACTAAATTAGTTTTAAAAGTTTTAATTTTTGATATTTCTGTATCAATAAATGTACCTTCTTTCTTCTTTTTAATTGTTTCTAATGCTTTTGGAATTCCAAACCATGGATTATGAAAAGTAATTGGTTCACCACATAGATGTTTCTTTTTAAATTGATAAATTTCATATTTTCGATAGGTATAATATAAAATGACTAATATTAATAATGTAATTGGTAATATCATGGTGTTTGATTACATCATGTAATTGAAAAGAAAATCTACAGCCTTATATATTGTAATGGTGGGTATTCCCCTCCACTTGATCTTTCACATGTTTGAGTGTGACCTGTATATAACACATGGTTTTAAGATTAGATAGTTGGTCGATTTTTTAGGGGATTTTTTGCAACATTGAATAAACTAATCATAATAATTCGGAGTTTAGAGAATTTAGATGGAATTGAAATATTTAGATCATTTTCAGTGGGAAACTGGATTTAATTAGCAATTCAAAGTTCAAAAACATAATTCTACACGAGTTAGTATCAATATACTTGATACTTTCCCATTAGTTCCTATTTATTAACAAATATTAACTCATTTCTTTATATATTACAAACCAATGATAACCTTTAGAATTTTCCTTGGAATTCAATTGACCTTGTTATCCGTGACATGATGGTTTTGTCCTTTTTCCCTGTTTTTTTTTTTTTTTTACAATTCGCGACTAGATTTTTGAAAAAATAGAAAAAAAAAATTAAGAGGGTCAGACAACCACCACCACCCTAAATGTCAGAATTGATTACATTAATTGTCAATCAAAATAGTCCTGATAATAATCTCAGGAAGGCATCTGAATTGAAATTCAATGAATTGATCAAACAAGATCCTTCACAAGTTGCATATATACTCATTAGTCTGGCTATTGATATTTCACTTTCTTCTGATCTTAGACAATCATGTTTATTACATTTAAGAAGATTAGTTCCACAATTTTGGTCTTTAAGTTTCGGTTCTTTCATTGGACCTCCTATTAATCAAGATGTTAAACAATTCGTTAGAACAAATGTAATGGAATTGGCTATATCTTCATCAGAATCAAAATTACGTAACGGTGCTGCTTATTGTATTGTACAAATTGCTTATGCTGATTATCCAGATGAATGGCCGGATTTACTTAATCAATTATATTCAGCAACTACAAATTTCAATAATGAAAATTCTTTATTAGGTGGTTTACAAGTTTTAACCGATTTATTTGATGATTTTATTAATGAAGAACAATTTTGGGAAGGTGGTATAGGTAATCAAGTTTTAAATCATCTTAATAATATTTTAACTCAAAATTTAAGTTCACAAGTTAAAACTCAAGCTATAAAATTATATGAAAGTGTATTGGAAATTTTGAAAAGTCCAGAAGCTTTTAGTAATGAAGAAAGAAAACAATTTGTAATTAGTCAAATAACTAATGCTTTAAATATTTTTATTGATCTTCTAAAACCAAAAGAAACTAATTTAATTGAATTAAATTTAAAAGGTTATTTATATAAAATTATAACTTCAATAATTGGAGAATTTCATAAAAAAATTCCTAGAATTATTAAAACTAATATTTTAGATATTTCATTACAAGATTTACATTATCTTGCACCAATTTATCAACAAGTTTCATTAGATGAATTTGAAATAGATGGACAATGTGATTTAGAACCTGCACCTATATTTAATAATGTACTTTCAGAATTATTTCAAACAATTTCAACTATTCATCATGATGTTCAAATAAATAATACTGATTTTGTTAAAGATTTAATATTATGTGCTGCATTATCAAAAGATAAAGTTGAAGAATATGAAAATGATTTAAATTCTTATGTTACAGATATTGCTGGTTTATCAACAGCTGTTAGTATAAGAGAATCAATTTATGATTTTTTAGCAGAATTAAATGAACATGATGCTAATATTATATTTAATCATATAAGAGATAATTTTACTATTAGTGATTGGAGATTAGTTGAAGCTGAATTATTTATTTTAGAAGCTATATTAAGTGGTGATGCTGAAATTAAAAATCCTCCAGAATTAAATTCAATTACAAGATTTATATCTTATTCAAATGCTTTAGTTACTTCAAGATGTTTTCTTGTATTACCTAAATATTTTGAAAGAATTTCAAATGAAAATGCAACTAGAGTATTTCTTAATATGATATTATTTGCTGAAAAAAATTTACCATTTGTTAAAGTTTCTGCACTTGTAACTTGTTTACCTTATGATCAAGTTATTGATTTTACAACTTTAGATAAATCTATTCAAATTGATATTTTTAAACTTTGTTATTCTTTAATTGATGAATGTGAAGAAGATGGTTTACCAGTTTTATTAGAAGCTATTAATCAAGCAATAAGTATTGATCCAACTGGAGCTGCTAATAATGGTGATACAATTGATTTAATATTTAAAATAGCTTTTAAAGATACTCATAGTATACAATTAGTTTCTGATAGTTCTGAATGTTTAACTACTTTATTAAAAAATATTAATATTCAAAGTTATATGATTGCTTGTGAAAAATCATTACCTATAATATTTGATATAATGAAAAAAAGTGGTGGTGAATATAATCCAGATTTAATTTTATCATTAGATTTATTAAGTATAATAATTAAAGCATGTCCAGAAGAATTTCCATCACAAATTTTTAATTATATATTCCCAATTTTAACAAATGTATTATTAATAGCAAATGATAATCAAGTATTACAATATGGTGGTGAAGTATTTAATGATTTAATTCAAAAAGCATCTAAATTATTTTTAGAATATCATGATCCAGATTCAAAAGAATCAGGTATTGAAATAATGATGAAAATTGTTTATAAATTTTTATCACCAGAATTATCAGATAGTGCAGCAAATAAATGTGGATCAATAGTAAGTTCATTAATAGATGCATTTCAAAATTATTTATCTCAAGAATTTTTAATACAAATTTTAGAAGCAACAGTTAAAAGATTAATAATTGCTAAAGAAACTCCAACTATTGAAAATTTAATTATGGTATTTTGTCAATTAGTTTTAAAATCACCAGAAGAAATGATTAATTTTTTAAGTAATATGGAATTAAATGGTAAATTAGGTTTAGCAGTAGTTTTACCTATATGGTTTGATTCTTATGAAGTTACTAGAGGTTTTGAACAAATTAAACAAAATTCATCAGCATTAGGTAAAATATTTGTATTAAATGATTCAAGAATTAGAAATTTAATAGTTAATGGAGAAATTATACCTTATGATGGAGATTTAATTATAACAAGATCAAAAGCAAAATCAATGCCTGAAAGATTTACACAAATTTCAGCATCATTAAAAATTTTAAAATTATTAGTTGGAGAATTAGAATTTCAATGTCAACAACCTAATGCAGAAGATTATTTACCAGAACATGAAGATGGTGATGATACCAATAATAATAATAATAATAATAATGATGATGATGATGGTTGGGAAGATATGGATGATATTGGTGTACCTAATTATGAAAAATTAAAATCTTATATTGATGATGAAAAACAACAAGAAGTTGATGATGGTTTAAAAAATTTATTAATACAATTTTTTAAAGAATGTACTTCAAAAAATTTAGGTGATTTTCAAATTTATTATGAACAATTGAATGATAAAGAGAAAAAAATTATAACTGAATGTTTGATTTTTTAAGTAAAATAAATAAGTTTATAGAATAAATAAAAAAAAAATTTAAAATGTAATCTAAAATATCTAACAATTTGAAAATATAATGATCAAAATATTTATTCAAATGTATGATACTAGTTAATTCTAAATAGTTCTATAGAAGAATAAATCACTACATTAAAAATTCATAAAAAAATACAATTTATATTTAAAATAAAACAACTATATATTTTATAAAATAAGAAAAAAGAATTCCAACTATTGAATAGATATTCATATAGATGAAACTTTAGAAATAAACATTTTCCAAAAATTATTTATATAAGATAATGAATATATAAAATGTATATAAATCATTTCTTAATTATTATATTCTAATAAAGACTTATCAAAGATTGTGGAGGTTTTGCTTATTCAAAAATGAACTTCCAAGTTAACTCAAATCCAATTTTGAAATTTTATCCTTGGATTCAACTAAATATAATTAAATCTAATAGGATATAAATTAACTCAAAAAAAATTTAAAAATGTATTCTTTAGTTATGTAAAATAATTATAAATTAACCCATGGTTAAAAAAAACAAATATTTGTTACTTTTTTTTAAAACATATTAGTTAAATATCAATTATTTATAAACTATCTGAATAACAAATGATTTAGAAAAGCAAACAATATCAAATTATAAACTCAAAATAATTGAAAACTCCAATTCTGGCTCTTATAATTTATTAATTATTTTTATGAAATTTTCTATTTTAATGGAAATTTAGAGGGTTTATATATTCGAAAAAAATTTGATTCATATTATACATCACAACACATCTTACAAATATCAAACGAGAAAATTTAAAAAAAAAAAAAAAAAAATAAAAATGGTTGCAAATGACAATATACACAAAATTGTATCTTTTATTTTAAATTTATAGATTGTTTTGTTTCAATCTAATATGTGTTTTTTAAACTAAATAATAATAAAAAATTTAGTTTATATTTCATTTTTATATTTAGATCATCATAAATTATTCTCATTAATTTATTACAATTGAAACTACATTACATTTTTTACTCTAGTATTCTTTTGTATTTTGATAGTCAGATATTCATTTAATATTATCTCGATTTTTGTCTCTTTTCGCTCATATTTTAATATATATTTCTAAAATAGCTAAGCAATATAAATATAAATTTAAATGTTATACAAATGAATTTAGGGTAATAATTAATAAATAATTTCTTAGCTTTATGTATTGGCCCATCTTAATTTTAATAATTACTTAAACAAAAATCTGATAATGAAAAACAATAAGAAGTTGATAATGGTTTAAAAATAGAGAATGTACTGTAAAGAATTTCGGGCGATTTTCAAATTTATTAAGAACAATTGAAATTATAAAGAGCAAAAAAAAAAAATTATAACTAAATGTTTGATTTTTCAATAAATATGTTTATAGAATAAATAAAAAACTTTAACTTGAAAGGTAATCTAAATCTCTAACAATATGAAAAGATAATGATCAAATTATTTATTCAAATGTATGATATTGCTTGATTCCAAATTGATTAAAAAAAACTAGAGGTCACTACATTAAAACTTAATACTATAATTTAAAATTTATATTTAAAGTAAAACAACTATACATTTTAAAAATAAAAATAATTATCTCAACCATTGAATCAAAATTCATATTTTTGAAATAATAAAGAAAAAATAGAAAAAATAGAAAAAAAACTTGTTCCAAAAATTAGTTAGTAAAACGATGATAACAGTAATGTTATATTTATTGAAGTACGGAACGCCACCTTATGCTGATATATCTTACTTTAAATAGCAAATGTAACGTTACCATTTGAAGAAATCTTGAATATTGAAATTTTATCCTTGATTTAAAATAATTAATTTAAAATCTCATAGGATACAAATTATCAAAATTTTAATAAAATAAATTAACTATATGTGTATCCTGGAATTACTTAAAAAAAAAATATAAATAAACTACCAATGTCTAAAACAAACAAACATTTTAAAAACATTATTATTGTTTAAATATACTTAATTAGTAAAAAATAGTAAAACTTAATAAAATTTAGTAAACCATATTCCGGATATCATAGTATAATATTATTAATATGAGAAAGTAAATATTTCAAAACAGTGAATTAAACAACATTTGTAAAAAAGATGAATATCTTGATTGTTTTTTTGAAAAAAAAAAAAAAATTAAAATTTTCTGGGAAATTTAGGGGGTTTATATATTCGCAAAAAATAAATGTAAATGTGTGTGTGATATATAATATATATATATATATACATATCGTTGTTTAATATGACACGCAAACATTAAATTAAATAAACAATGGTTGCAAATGGCAATATACACAAAATTGTATCTTTTTATGTAACTTTTTTAGAATTAATTATTTAATTTATATTTCATTTCTATATTTAGATCATTAAGAATTGTCATTGCGATTCCAAGTATATATTTTTCACACTAATATCCTAATGTATTTTGATAGTCGGGTATTCATTTAAACACTTCCGATGAAAAATATTTTTGTACGGTTAAAATAATTAAATTAATATAGATATATATATAAATTTCTTAGATTTGATTGTAATCTCTAATTCTTAAGTATCTTGATACCTTTTTCTAATTCAAATAGAAATGACAAATAAATTTATGAATAAAGAAAGTAAGTTATCTATCTAAGTATTTTTCTGTTTTTTTCGCTCAGATTTTAATTCATATTTCTAAAATAGGGTATACAATCTAAATATACATATTATACAAATGAATTATAATTAATAAATTATTTCTTCATCTTCATCTTCATCTTCAAATTCAAAATCATCAGAAGATTCATGTTGAAATTCATAAATTATTCCATCATCATTTTCATAATCACTTACACGAAAATCAGATTCATGATTAAATTCATAATAATTATTATAAACTTTATCTTTTTTAACAATTAAACATCTATTAATTGGAGGTAAATTAACAATAGTTGGAACTTTTATATAAACTAACCTTGGTAAACCTGATAAATTAGTATTTTCAATAGATTTAAATTTACCTTTTTTACCACATATAATTAATTTTTCTAAATTTTCTGGAAATTTAAAATTATCTAAATTTCTTAAATTTGTACGATCAATATTTAATTTTATTAAACTATTTGGTAATTTAAATTCAATTTTTCTATTATTAAATGAAACCCAACTTAATGATAAATATCTTAAATTTGATGGTAATTTCCAATATTTAGGAATTATAAGACCTTGTTTACCAATTTCAAGTTTAGTTATTGTATCAGGTAAAATATTATTAATAAAATCATAAGTAAACGGCGTAGGTCCAGTAAATTTATAATGTTCTAAATTGGGCATATAATTAGGATAATGATAAATAGTTTCAAGTTTTTTCAAATTATAATCTCTTAATTTATTAAAATCTTTTATTTGTGTTACCATAAGACTTTCTAATTGAGATGGTAAAATTATTTCATCAAGTGATTCTAACTGACTCCATAAATTTAAAATTTTTAAAGTTTTAGTTTTTTTAAAAAAATTATTTAATCCATTTATTACAACATCGCCATAAGGACGTACTTCTAAATATTTTAATTGAGGAAGTAAATTTTCAATATTTGTAAAATTTCCCTTATCTAAACTCCCTAGAATCAACTTTTCTAATGAATCAGGAAGTGTTTTAAATACATTAACATCCATAGATCCAGTTGATAAATATTTTAAATTTTTAAAACGCGTCATATCTATTGTTTCAAAATGTCCTTTAAGAATCAATGTTTCTAAAGTATCAGGTAAATTATTTATAATTGATTCATAATTATCTGATAAATTAAAATTTATCTCCAAACCAATAATTTTACAATTTTGTTGAATTAAATAATGAACTAGATTATGATTGTAATTATAAAAATATAAATTGCATTTTTTTAATAAATTTGAATCTTTATAATTATCAATTAATTCTTCATCACCTTTTTCAAATTTGATCAATTCTGGAAAAATAATATTGGTACCAATAAATTGACTTAATTGATTTAAATCACGGAAAATAATTTCATTAAGACCATAACATGATAATGGATAAATATCATATTTCTTTGATTTTATATATTTTTTTTCACTAATTACAACTGTTTTAAAATTTATAAATTGGCTAAAATTTGATATAAATAAAGGAAGTATATAACGAGGTAAATAATTTAATATTTTTTCAATAATATCATTAGGTTGATATTTTAATTGAATTAATAATTTTAATAATATAAAATTATATTCTTGCATTAATTAATTGGTTCAATTGTTGTTTGGTTCAATACATTATATATAAAAAAGTTTTTTTTTTTTTTTTTCAATTTTTACATAATCGGAAATCTAAATTTCGCCTTCCTCTTTGTTACTTAATTTCTATTTTTTTTATGCCGAAAAAAAAAAAGATTTTGCAACACCAAATATATTAGATCTAATAGATTTATGTAGTAAAACAACCAAATAATAATTATTCTATAATCCAAAAAAATTGTATATGGTGGACTGTTTTTGTTCTCATAACAAAAATTGTAGGGATCATAAATTTTGATATTTTTCACTTTTTGTCTTTTTTATTCTGTACTAAAATTTTTCTTTTTTTTTTTAAATATCACTAAATACTTTATCCATAAATAATTAAATCAAGACATGAGATAATAATATCAATATATGAAATAATAATATCAATACATGAAATAATAATATCAATACATGAAATAATAATATCGATACATGAAATAATATCAATACATGAAATAATAATATCCATTAAAAGATTAAAATATAGAAATTAGTAATTTAAAAACTATAAAACAAAAGTTAATATAATTTTCAAACCTTTTTCCAAAAATTGAAAAAGAGATTCTTTATAACTATGAATATATATTAAATTTCAATGTATAACATTTGGGGATAGATTTATTTTGTTTTTGATGATTATATCCTGGATTAAAATACTTATAAATATAATTAATTATATAAAAATGAAAAACAATATTATTCAATAAAATAAATAATATTTTTAAAAATTTGAAATTAATTATACTATAAAAGTATAATCATTATAAATATAAATCAGTTCAAAAAATATCAAAACTATCTTTTAATCTTGAAGAATAAGATTATTCTAGATATGAATTGTTAAATCATCCACTTATTGAAAAGATACTAAAACTTTAAAAATGAAATCAAAATATTTAGGTTAAACTTAGTTAATCTGGATTTGGTCTGTTAGTAAATCTATCCTTTTTTTAAATTAATAATAAATATACATATAATATAACAATATTTTTATAACATTGTTTCCTTTAATTTAATTCTTTTCTAAAAGAAAAGAAAAAAAATAGAATAAATAAATAAAAAAACAAAATTGGATTTTTCTGAGTATTTATATAATTTTTAAAAATGTGTATGTTTTATTTTTTAGGGGGGGGGTGATAAGTAATAAAAAACATAAACACTCAATAATCCAAATAATATAATTATATATATAATATATAATGTTGCCATTTAAATATAAATATATATTTTATAGACTCAATCAATCAGTTTTGTTAAGTTAATTTAACATTATTCTCTTTTAAATCATTCCATTTAGAAATTGATCAATTGATTTATCATAATTAAATGAAGTTATTTGTCAAACTCTTTTATTTAAGTTGGTCCGTAGTTTTTTTATAGAATAAAATAAACAAATAGAAATAAATAGTAAATAAAACTCAAGATATCATACAGTGTAAACAATTTAATGATCTCTTTTAAAAAGTGTTATAGAAAGAGAAATCTAAATTTAGCTTATAAAATGACCATTCTTTTCAGTCATATAGTTATGTATGAGATTATGTTTTAGGTAAATATTTGGACAGATAAATGATAAGCATATAACATACTTAATCTCTACTTTGAATTCTAATTCTAGAATTTTGAAATTTTGTATGGAGATTTCTCAATTTTCCATCTTGCAATCTATTTGCCATAGAAAAAAAAATTTAGAAAATTTAAAATAGAATCAATTAATAAACTTATTATATATTGTAAAGAATCTCTAATTATGCTTAAAATAAAGATTTAGAAAGAGATTGTGAATTTTTTGGAAAAGTACGTAATTTAAAAGAATAATAAAAGATTAAAAATCTACAATATTTTATTATAAACAAAGAATAAATATATATATATATAAATAATTATAAACAACTATACATTTTATAAAATCAACTTCAAGTATTGAATAAAATTCATATATTTGAAATTATAAAGAAATAAAGAAATAAACTGGTTCCAAAAATTAGTATTAAAAGCATTTGAAAGTCATTTAGCCGTGGTCCACACAATTACCACATACTAAAATAAACTTGTATATAGAAATTTAATAAACAGTGTCATTACGGAAAAAAAACAAAAAAATTCAATTTTGAAATTTTATCTTTGATTTAAATAAATTTTAAATCTTATAGATACAAATTATCAAAATTTTATGTAATTTAAATAATATCCTGGAGTTACATGAAAAAAAAAAGATATAAATAACCCATGTTTAAAAACAAAAATAACACTTTTATTTTAAAAATACATATTAGTTAAATATAAATTAATTGTAAACTTTCCGGATATTATAATTTTTTTTGCAAGAAATGTAAGTAACAAATGAAAAAAAATATTGAAAACGAAGATGCAATTGTTGCCTCTAAAAATGTAGATTGTTGTTCTAAAATTTTTTTTTAATTTTCAGGGAAATTTCCAGGGTTTAAATATTCCAAAAAAAAAACAAAATTTACTCATGTTATACATAATATGATATGAAGTGTACGCGTAAATTAGAAAATGGTTGCAAAGTGCAATTATCTAAATAAACCCCCGCTCCAATAAAAATACAAATCTTAATTTTATGTCTATAAATGGTTTCAAAGTTATTATAATATAATATACAAATACAATGCTATTATCAATAATAAATTTTGAGTAGTGTTATTAATTTATAATTCCATATACACATCTATTTTTAATTACTTTTAAAATCTATTGTTGATTAATCTGTCAATTGAAAATAAAATTAGATTAGAATTTTTGGTATAGATAACTTCTCTATTATTAGAAACTAATTTTTAATTTTATTTAGTTTACAAATAAAATATTTGAAAGTAGTTATCTATCTCTCTATAAGAATGAAAATAGGTGTGTTGAAATCGTTTAGAAACGCTACCCCTTTAATAAACTTTAAAAAAAAAAGGAAAAATAGAAATTTCAATATTTTAAAATAAACAAACAATATATATATATATAAAACTATCTATAAACAATTATATAAAGAAATTAATAATAATAATAATAATAATAATAGTAATAATAATAATAATCTCAACCATTGAATCAAAATTCATACAGTTAAAAATTATAAAGAAATTAAAAAAAAAAATGGTTCCAAAAATTAGTGATTTGGTCAATACTTGTAAGATCTCTATCTCAAAATAAATTTAAAAAAATTAAAGGAAAAGTTCGCAATTTTGAAATTTTATCCTTGATTTAAATTAATTCATTAAATCTCATGGATACAAATTATCAAAATTTGTGAATATATAGTAGTATTCTGGACGTACATAAAAAGATATAAAATAACCCATGTCTTAAAAAGAAAAACAAATTATAAAATTATTCTATTTTTAAATACATATTAGTTAAATATAAATTAATAGTAAAACAATCCGAATATCATCATATCTAACAATTTAATAATAATGAGGACTTGCAAAAAATGGCCCATAAGTATTACTGGTTCAACGAAATTTACTTTTATGAAATATTAATAAAATATTTTATGGGAAATTTCTAGGGTTTATATATTCCAAAAAAAAATAGTTTATGGTTATACATAATATATATAAATACGCGTGAAAATTAAAATGTAAAAAATTGGTTGCAAAGTGCAATATATAAATAAATACCTCAAACTAAACAAAACAAAATATATATCCAATTTCAATATTGTTTCAGTAATAATTTATATTAGTTATACGTATTTCGATTTTAATATTTCTATTCAACTATCTATATACTTATCAATAATAAATAATTTTGATTTTACGACTCTCTATCTATTTTTTTTTTGTTGGCCCTGGGCTTTTTTCTATTATACGAGCTATTTATTTATTTATTCTGTTGATTGTTGATTTCGCGATTATTTTCAATCATTCAAATAATTTAATTTAAAATTTTGGTCAAAATTTTTATAAATTATTATCACCATACTTTATTATATATAAAATAAAATTATTCTAAATTTTTTTTACAATTCTTACTTGATACAAATATCAAACAAGTATCAATATCAATATCAATAACACATTTTTCATAATTTCACACATGGTAGCACGATGATATTTTTTTAAACGATGAGATAAAAATTTTTTTTTTTATTTTTTTTTTTTTTCTTTTGATGATTGATGATTGATTGTGATTTTGATTATCTATAATTAATTAATGAAATTATTATTAAGAAAGATGTCAACAACAACATTTTCAACCAAAATATTAAAAGTTAAACCCGAATCAATTATATTTAAAGAAGATAAACTTCTACCTATAATAACAGATGAAGAAACTAGTCAAAATTTAAATATAGCATCAAATGAAATTTTAAATACTAATAATGCAATTGGATTCCCCACAGAAACAGTATATGGATTAGCAGGATCTGCATTAAATGATGAATCAGTTAAATCTATATATAAAGCAAAGAATAGACCAGCAGATAATCCATTAATAGTTCATATATCATCAATTGATCAATTAAAAAGAAAATTAGGATTAAAAGAAATACCAAAAATTTATGAACCATTAATTAAAAATTTTTGGCCAGGTCCATTAACAATTTTATTACCTTTAAATAAAGATGAAAGTCCTATATCAAATTTAGTTACTGCTAATCAAGATACATTTGCTGTTAGAATGCCAAAACATTCAATAGCAAGAGCATTAATATCAATTAGTGATACACCAATTGCAGCACCATCAGCAAATGCATCAACTAGACCAAGTCCAACATTAGCTCAACATGTTTATCATGATTTAAATGGGAAAATACCTATTATTTTAGATGGAGGAGCATGTGATGTTGGAGTTGAATCAACAGTTGTTGATGGATTAGTTAATCCACCAATGTTATTAAGACCAGGAGGTATATCATTAGAACAAATTAAAAATATAGGTGGTAAAGAATGGGAAAATATTATTTTAGCTAAAAAAACAGCAGATAAATTAGAACCTGTTAAAACTCCAGGTATGAAATATAGACATTATTCACCAAATGCAAAAGTTATATTATTTATAAATTGTAAAGATGGACAAGAAGAAATTAAAAAATATTTAAATAAAAATAATATTGATTTAAATAAAAATAAAATAAAAATTGCATTATTAAAATCTAAATTATTTAAAGATTATCCAAATATGATTAATAAAGATTTAGGTTTAAAAGGTGAAGAAATATCAAGAAATTTATTTAAATATTTAAGAGAAGTTGATGAAGAATTAAAAGTTGATTTAATAATGGTTGAAGGAATTGAAGAAACAGATGAAGGATTAGCTATAATGAATAGATTGAGTAAAGCAGCAATGGAAGTTATTAAATTAGAGTAGATATTATAGATAAATAGTATAGATAAAATAGATTAGTAGTAAATAAATTTAACAGCCATTTGATTAAGAGGCGCAACGAAAAGAAGAAGAAGAAGAAGAAAAAACCTAAAAAAAAGTTAGAGTTTAATTTTTTTAAGGAGATTAAAAAAATTGAATTTATTTCCTTAAAATATTGAATGAAGAATTCTTATTGATACTTAGAAAGAAGTGAGAAATGAAATGAAATGATAGTTGATGATGATAGTTGTAAGTAGATCAACAAATTAGAGATGGATGTAGTATTATGTAATAGTACTTAGTAATGTGAAATGTGAAATGTGAAATATGAAATGTCCGCGCCGTGTTCTAAGATGAACGAGAGAAGAGAAATATATTTTTGGTGTTGTTGTCCTCAGTAAAAAAACTTCTTTTCTTTCCTTCTTAAAATTTTTCTCTTCTTTTTCTTCTTGTTAATTTAATTTAATTTAATTTAATTTTTTTCATTATCAACAGAATACAATTTTACTTTATTACAAACTTTAATTAAATTAAAATCATAACTTATTTATTTATTTATTTATTTATTTTTACTATAAATCACAAATAATCCCCTACTTTTACATTTCAAATCATCATTCCAATTCCATTCCTATTAATAGACATTTCTTTACTTTTTTTTTCCTTTTCTTCTTTTTATCTTTTGATATCAACACACGTCAATCAAAATTTTCATTTTTTATTTTTTATTTTTATTTTTTTTATTTTTTACAACAACAACAACAACAACTTTAACAACATTTTCATTTTAGATTAGACAATTGCATAATATAGAGATATAGATTTATTATTAATAATATGAGTGATAATCCTTATGAACTTAAACCTCAAATTCCTCAAAAATTAAATATCCCTTCAGTTAAATATTGTCAAAAATCAATTGAAGAAACAATTGAAGAATTAAATACAAATTTTAAATTAGGTTTAACAAATAATCAAGATATTTTAAATAGAAGATCTATTCATGGTTTAAATGAATTAGAAAAAGATGAAGAAGAAAGTCTATTGTTTAAATTTTTTAGTTCATTTTATCAAGATCCTTTAATTTTATTATTAATTGGTTCTGCTATAATAAGTTTTTGGATGGGTAATAAAGATGATGCAATAAGTATAACTTTAGCTATTACAATAGTTGTTACTGTTGGATTTGTTCAAGAATATAGATCTGAAAAATCTTTAGAAGCTTTAAATAAATTAGTACCTGCAGAAGCTAAATTAACAAGAAATGGTAGTACATCAACTGTTTTAGCTTCAACTTTAGTACCAGGAGATTTAGTTCATTTTTCTCAAGGTGATAGAATTCCTGCTGATATAAGATTAATTGAATCTGTTTATTTAACTATTGATGAAAGTAATTTAACTGGTGAAAATAGACCTGTTGAAAAAAATATTCAAGAAATTAATTTAAAAGAACCTGCAGTTACTGATCGTACAAATATTGCATTTTTAGGTACATTAGTTAGAGATGGTCATGGTAGTGGAATAGTTGTTGCAACTGGTTCTCAAACTGTTTTTGGTACAGTATTTGAAATGATGAGTGAAATTGAAAAACCTAAAACTCCTTTACAACAAGCAATGGATAAATTAGGTAAAGATTTATCAATATTTAGTTTTATTGTTATTGGAGGAATATGTTTAATTGGTATAATTCAAGGACGTTCATGGTTAGATATGTTTCAAATTTCAGTTTCATTAGCTGTTGCTGCTATACCTGAAGGTTTACCAATTATAGTTACTGTAACATTAGCTTTAGGTGTATTAAGAATGGCAAGACAAAAAGCAATTGTTAGAAGATTACCAAGTGTTGAAACTTTAGGTTCAGTTAATGTTATATGTTCAGATAAAACAGGTACATTAACACAAAATCATATGACTGTAACAAAAATTTGGACAACTGATTTTAAAGGTAGTTTTAATACACCATTTTTAATTGTTGAAAGATTAGATGATAATACATTACATAATCAATTGACAAATAATATTCAAAAAGTTTTAGAATGTGGAAATATATGTAATAATGCAAGATATTCAATAGAAAATGAAAAATATGTTGGAAATCCAAGTGATATAGCATTAGTTGAATGTTTACCACATTTTGGTTTAGAAGATATTAGAGGTCAAAGAGAAAGAATATCTGAATTACCATTTTCATCAAATAGAAAATATATGGCAGTTTGTGTTCATAGTGGGAATATGGAAAAATCAGAAACTATAGCAAAAGGTGCAACAGAAAAAATTTTAAATTTATGTAATAAATATTATGATGAACAAGGAGAAATTAAATTAATTAATGAAAAAATTAAAGAAATTATATTGGAAAAATCAAGAAATTTAGCAAGTGATGGTTTAAGAGTTTTAGGATTTGCAAAAAATTATAAAAAAATGGAAAATGAAAATGAGAAAAATAATTTTGAACCAACAGAATTAATATTTTGTGGATTAATTGGTATGAAAGATCCTCCAAGACCAAATGTTGGTAAATCAATTTCTATGTTAATGAAAGGTGGTGTACATGTTATAATGATTACAGGTGATTCACCATCAACAGCTATAAATATAGCAAAACAAATTGGTATGCCAATAGTTGGAGATCATTCAGTTTTAACAGGAGATCAAATTGATCAATTAAGTGAAGATCGATTAACAGAAGCTATACATAATGTATCAGTATTTGCAAGAACAACTCCAGAACATAAAGTTGCAATAGTTAAAGCATTACAAAGAAGAGGTGATATAGTTGCAATGACAGGTGATGGAGTTAATGATGCACCAGCATTAAAATTGGCAGATATTGGTATAGCAATGGGTAAAAATGGTACCGATGTTGCAAAAGAAGCAGCAGATATGGTTTTAACAGATGATGATTTTTCAACTATATTAAGTGCAATTAAAGAAGGTAAAGGAATATTTAATAATATTCAAAATTTTATTACATTTCAATTAAGTACATCAATAGCTGCATTAACATTAATTGCATTATCAACATTTTTTGGATTACCAAATCCTTTAAATGCTATGCAAATTTTATGGATTAATATATTAATGGATGGACCACCAGCACAATCATTAGGTGTTGAACCAGTTGAAAGTGAAGTTATGAATAAACCTCCAAGAAAAAGAAATGATACAATATTAACCAAACAAGTTATTAAAAGAGTTTTACAATCATCAACAATTATAATTTTAGGTACATTATATATATTTGTTAAAGAAATGACAGATAATGAAATTACAGCAAGAGATACAACAATGACATTTACATGTTTTGTATTATTTGATATGTTTAATGCATTATCATGTCGTCATTATTCAAAATCAATATTTGAAATTGGATTAAATAATCAAATGTTTAATTTTGCTGTATTAGGATCATTATTTGGACAATTTTGTGCTGTTTATGTACCATTTTTTCAAAGTATTTTTCAAACTGAAGCTTTAAGTTTTGGAGATTTAATTCATTTAATTTTATTAACAAGTACTGTTTTTATAGCTGATGAAATTAGAAAATATTTATTAAGAAAAAAAATAAATTATACAAATAATTATAATTATGGAGTTTAAATAAAAATTAATTAAATAGAAAAGAAGTAAAAAAAAAGAAAATATATATATAAAAATATTTATTTTAACGAAAAAAAAAAAAAAAAAAATAAACTTCTATTCGCAACATTCTTAACTCTTCTTCTCCAATGGTATTTAAATTTACAATAGATGATATAACAAATAAATATATTCCAAGGAATAAATTATCAAAATTACCATATCCATTATCACGATTTTTAGGATCACATAAAACACCACCGACACCAAAATCAGATTATTTAATATGGATAGAAATTTTAATAGGTACATTTAGTGGAATATCATTAATATCAGGAATTTTCAAAAATCCAAATTATTTTACAGATCATCATCATGCACCAATGATAATAGCATCATATGGAGCTACCGCGATATTATGTTTTAATTCATCACAAGTACCATTAGCACAACCTCGAAATATATTATTTGGACATGTTATATCGAGTATTATTGGTGTATCTATACAAAAATTATTTTCATTAAATTCAGGACCTTCTAAGAATTATTGGGCAAGTGGTGCTATAAGTGTTAGTATTGCTAGTATTGTTATGTCTATTTTAGGTTGTGTTCATCCACCTGCTGGTGCTTCTGCTTTATTACCTTCTGTTGATGAACAAATTAGAATGATGTCGTGGTGGTATATTCCTGTTCATGTAATTAGTTCCGTTTTAATTATTGTTATTGCTTTGATTACTGGGAATATATTTAGGAAATATCCTGTTTATTGGTGGACTCCATATACAAAAGAAGAAGAAGAGAAAAAGATAGAGAAGGAGGAGGAGGAGGAGGAGGAAGTTGGGGAAGTTGGGGTTGATGATGAGAAAGAAGTTGTTTATTTAAATGGGATTGAATCTATTACAATATCTAAAAATTCAATCATTATTCCAATGAATTTAAATTTAGAAAAGAATGAAATAAATGAATTAATTAATATAAAAAATAAATTCCAATAGAAAGAAAAAAATATACATACATTTATTTATATTTATTTATCATATCATCTAATTTAACAATTCCTTTAAAATCAGGATCAGATAATTTATCAAATAAAACATTAGAAACTTGATCAGTTGATAAAATAGGACGAATTAAATCATTAATAAAAGGAATTTTTAAATCATTACCAATAATCCCTGATTTTAAATCATTACCAAATTTTAAAGTTTTTAATAAATAATCTCTTTTTGTTTGTGATGAATTCATATCATACATTAACCCAGGTCTTAAAATAATCGTACGTAATTCTGGTTTTGTCATCAATTCAAATTCTGCTTCTCTTTTTGTTATTATATATTCTTTTGGAACTAATATTGGTGGATTTTTATCTGCTGATATATATATGAAATTCTTATTCTTATCCTTACCTCCTTGATTTATGAATTGATCAGCTAATAAAATAGCAGAATCTCGTTGAATAGAAGCATAAGTATTATTTTTATTACTAGAATTACTTGGATTTTTATTCATTGGATTATTCCCACTAATGAATTTTTGAAAATCTTGAAATAAATTTCCTTTATCATTTATTGTTGATTTATAATTTGAATTTTCAAATAATAATCCAATTGAATGAATAACAGTATCAAATTTAGATAATTTAGAAGAATATGAATCAGTTTGAAAAATATTTGCTGATTCCCAATTAATTTTAGATATCCAAGGTTCATTAATTAAATTTATTGGTGGTTGACCATTACGGGAGAATGATGTTATTGAATATCCTTTTGATAGACCAATTTCACATATCTTACGTCCTAAGAATCCATTTCCTCCGAATATAGCTATTGATTTGGATTTAGACATGTTTTTGACTTAATATATAATTAGTGTGTGTGTGGTTTTTTTTCTTTTTCGTGGTGGTGGTTGATTTTTTTTTTTTTCAAGAGTGGTTTGTTTGGATGGATGGATGGTTGCGAAGATCTTTCTTTTTCAGAATTTTTAAGAAATTTATATTTTTTTATTATACATAATTTTTATCTAAATACTTATATTAATTTTAATTTTTTAATGTCCAAATTTTTTTCTAAACATTATTGATTCTTCATCTTCAACTTCTTCCAAAGAAGGAATTCTTTTTAAATTATTCTTTTTAGGAGCTAATGAAGGTGGTGTAATTGGTTCATTAATTTCTGAATTAATTGATTCATTATCATCAGAATGATCATTATTTTCTTCTTGTTTTTGTTTTTGTTTTTGTTTTTGTTGTTCTACTTTTAATTGTTTTGGTTTTGGTGCAATTTTAGGTTTATTCTTTTGTTGTTGTTTTTTAGTTGTTTGAACAGGAGTTACTACTTTAGCTTCTTGTTCTTCATTTAAATTAATTCCAAATAATTGATTTAAAAAATCTTGTTGATTTAATAAATCATTAAATTTTTGACGTTCTAAAATTTCTTGTTGTTTTAATAATTTTTCACCATTTTTAATATCATTTAATTTATCAATATTTTTTTCTTTAGTTGCTTCTTTTTCTTGTTTAATTAATAAATCTAATTGTTCTTGAGCTTTTTTAATTTTATCTTGTTCTAATTTTTTTTTTGAATTTAATTCATTTTTAAAATTTTGATAATTTTGATAATTTAATCCTTTTTTTGCAGCTTGTTTACCTACATTACTTGTTTCATTTTTTATAATTAAATCTTTTTCTCTTTGAATTGATTCTTTTTTACCTTTTTCAGCTGCTTGTTTACCTATTTCTCTTGTTTCTTTTTTTATTTTTTTATCTGATGCTAATATAGCTGCTTGTTTATTTGCTTCTGCTTGTTTTAAAGCTTCTGTAGCTTCTTGAATTAAACGTTCATGTTCTTCTAAAGTATCTTGTTCATCTTCATCTTCATAATAATAATATTCTTCTGGTTCTTCTTCATATTCTTCTTCTTCTGGTTCTTCTTCTTCTTGTTCTTCTTCTTGTCCTAAATGTCCAAATAAACAATCCATTATATCATTAATATTATTATGTACATAATGAATTCTTTTAGGAATATTTAAACATAAAATATTTTCAGATCTATACCATTGCCAATTAATATTTTCAATATCAATATAATTTAAATTAAAATTAAATGAAGTTTTAAAATTATCTGAATCATTTGATAAAATTAAAATTTTAATTAAATGAGGATTATTTAATTTAATTATTTTAACTTCATAATTATTATAATTTCCATAAGGTTTAAAAATTTGAATTTGAAATTCATCTTCTGTTTCTAATTTTTTAATAACTCTTGGTTTAATTTGTCTAATAGCTTGTTGTTGTTGTTGAGCAACTTGTCTTTGTTTTTGAGCTTGTTCTTGATAAAATTGTTGTTGATGTAATAAATCAAATAATGCAGTTAAATCATTTGAATTGTTATTATAATAAGGATTAAACATTTTTAATAGTAAGTTAAGTTGAGTTGAGTAAGTTAAGTTTTTTTGTTATTGAATTAATAAAAAAGTGAAAAAAAAGAAATTTAGAAATGTAAAAATGTGGGTCTATTTATATTCTTTGGTTAATGGTAAATTCGGTATATTTGTTTAAGGATCATTTTCTATATACTTTCTTTTTTTTTTTTTTTTGCAGTCACTTATAAATTATTTTCAAGGGTTGGGTTGCGTTGCGTTGGCACTAGAATATTCTAGAGTATTAGAGAAAATGCGAGAACGAAATTCTGACAAATTGGGGGTTGGGATTTGGGCCGAATTGAAAATTTTTCTACTGAATCAGGTGAGCAAAAAATAAACAAGGAAAAGGAATTTGGGGCCCTAATTTTCCATGACGTTCTCTCCGTTTCTATTTATCTTTATTATGGGGTCACCCACCACTCTAAAGTAATGTAATTCTTGAATACGGAAATTACAATGATTAATAAGGAAATATGAATGTATTATTAAGCAACATGTGTTGTGGTCTACTGATGAGTTAGTTAGTTGGTCCAATAGAGACAAACTTTTCCCTTATTTGAAAAAATGAATATTATTAGGTATTTTTTTCATAGTAGGAAGAAGAAGTTAAATAAACTTTGTTAAAGTAGTTTTAGTTTTGACTCGAAAAGGCATTTAACCAGTATATGTTCTAGTATATACTGGATATATAATTTGTATGGTCAGATATTTGTTTGTAGATATGAAACGTATAATAATGGAAAAATGAAGAGGTTAATTGTGGCTAATTAGAATAAATTGATGAAATAGATTAAATTCAATATAAAAAGTTAATAATAAGGAAATTACTTTAATATTGAATGGAACTTGAACTTGAACTTGTTTTCCAATCGTTTAAAGTAATTACTAATTAGTACACGCCGCACAGATTACCACATTTGGTGTTACTCGTCAAAATTGATTCTTATTGTTTGTTGTTATTCTTATTGTTGTCGCCCCCACAAAATTGATTCTATTAAAAAAGTACACTACCATAGAACAGAAGTAAAAGGCCCAAAAATCAACCAACAAAGCAAGAAAATAAATCGTTTGTTTTTCAGGTACGAAAGAAAATTAACATTTTACATTAACATTAACATGCACTTCATTATATATATCGTCAAATATAATATAATATATTAGTAAATGTACAAAATTAACAATACATGATATAATAATTCTAATTATATAATTATATATGTTGTAATAAAATTAAAATTGATCCGAATATTCAGTAGAAGTAGTAATAGTAGTTGGTAGTAGTGGTAATAAAAATGTATGACTTTGGTCCAGCCATCGAGATTTTTTACTAAACTAAAAAAAAATAAATTTGTCCCCTTTCAGAGAGATCACACAACTTAAATTAATTATGAATCTACAACAGTCTAAGTCTAAATAAAACAACAAACAAGAAACAATTAGAATAGAGGTCTCGTATTAGTTGATGAAATTAAGTTTGAAACAATCAGGGTACCAAGAAAGAAAGAAAGAGATGGATGTTTAATCTTATATCATATCTTGAACTTGTAAGGGGGAATTTGATTCAATCCATCGAGAAATACTTTAATTATTTTTATTTTTTTCATCTCTCTAAAAAAAAAACATGCAAAAAAAAATTACGCGAAAAAAAATAAATTTATTTGTTTTGGTTTTGTGTAGTTTTCATAAACAACGTTTTTTTACACGATTGAAAGAAAGTGAATATGATAAATTAAACTAAGCAATGATAAACTAAACTAAGTCTTGTTGTAAATGAAAGACATACATACTAAGAGTTACAAATGTATTAAATTAAATTAAAAAGAAGGAAGGAAGGAAGGTACAACTTAAGAGAAACGTCTAAATTTATATGAGTGTTCTATTAATAGAATAGTAGTAAAATTATATTATGTAAACATAGCCCAAAAACAAAACCATTTAATTTAATTTTAGCTATTTTTTTTATTGTATTGTCTATTGTTTTACTAATTAACTAAATTTATTAATTTAATTTTACTTTACTTTACTTTACTTCGTTTCGAAATTGTTTCAAAGAGAAGGAAGGAAGTCATTTCTTTTTCTAGTTTTCTGGTTTTCTCTTATGTTCTATATAATTCTATTATTATCTAGCTATCTACTTATAATACTTGTAGTCTATTTAGCTTAGTTAAATAATTAAGTAAGTAAGTAAGAAAGTTAAGAAAAAAAAAAATTACATTGTAAATCAAAAGATTTGTTACATAAATAAAATAATATTATATACGTTACATATAATACATCCATACAGCAGTATATTAAATGTATTGTTTATATTATTAAAATTTAATATTGAAACCAAACAAAAAAAAAAATTTTTTTTTTTTTAATTTTTTTAAATTTCGTTACCATAAAATAAAATTAAATTAATTACTAAATTAAATTACTTTCCAACAAAAAATAATCATCATCATCTTATAACTTATTACTTACTACTTACTATCTTCATCTATAAGATAATCATCTTCATCATATCATCATATCTTACTATCATATAGATATAGATATATTTATAACTAATCCAATACTTTTAGATCTAATTATTCTTGGAAATCTTAACTATTTCCTAATATATTTAGATTTCAGATTTACATAACAACAACCAACAACCAATAAAACAAGACATCCATTCCATTACATTCATTCGTTTATATTCTCAATCAATCATTCTTTAACATATTTCAATAATCAATTAACTCATACAATTTGATTTAAATATTTATATATTAATTACAATTAACAATTAACAATTAACAATTAACAATTACCCTACTACATTACTACAACTACAATGGAAAAAGCTACAATAAATAATATTAATAATAATAATAATAACAATAATATCAAATCAAAATTTATAAATATAAATCGTTTTATAATTATAACTTTAATAATTATAACATCTTTAATTTATTTATTTAAAAATTTATCATTTGATTTATCAAAATTATTTGATACTGAATTTATTCATAAATGTCATAATAATCATCATCATAATAAATATCAAAATAATACTATCATTAATGGTACTATTATTGAAGTAAATGGTACTTTTATTAATTCAACAGATAATAGTATTATAAAAAGAGATGATAATACTACATCAACAACTTTTGGTGGTTTTTTTACAACTTCTTCTTCTTCTTATTCAAGATCAAGTTCAAATTTATTCTTTACTTCATCAAGTTCATCAAATACTTTTTCTCAAAATACTTATGTAACTGCAAGTGCTTTATATTCAATTTCATCATATTCATATTCTGATTCTACATTTGGTACTGATGATGATTCAACATCAAGTTCATCAAGTTATACAACATACTCAACATTTTCAACTTCTTCAATTTATTCAAGTAGTTCATCATCAATTCCAAGTTCAACATCATATTCAACTACTTATTCAAGTTATTCTAGTAGTTCATCAAGTTCTTCAACTATAACATCAACTAGTTCATCATCATCATCATCATCATCAACTACAGAAGAATCAGAAAGTGAAACAGAATCATCATCAGATTCTTCATCATCATCATTAGTTTCAAGACAAGTTACAACAACTTATAGTTCAGTAGATAATGGTAAAACAGTTGTTGTAACACAAACTTCAATTATTTCAACAACACCAACTGCATCATCAGATACTTCAAATAAAAATAATAATGGTGGTGGTGGATTATCAAATACTAATAAAATTGTTGTTGGAGTAGTTGTTGGAGTAGGTGGATCAATATTAATAGGTATTGTTGCAGTATTATTTTATTTAAAAAGAAGAAATAGTAAAGATTATGAAAATGGTTCATGGACTTTTTGGAGAAAAAATGAAAAATTAGGTAGTGATGAATTTTTTAATGGTGAATTAGGTGTTAGAGATAGAAATATTAATCAAGGATCTAATTTTTAGAATTAAAAATCTCTTATTTTGTTACATAGATGTTAATAAATATAAATAAATATAAATAAAAATAAAAATAAATTTTTCAGATCTAATCAAATCTAATTTTAAATCTAAATTTAAATCTACGCGTGTGTATAGAAAAAAAAGAAAAAAAAAAATAAAAAAAAAAAAAAAAAAAAAAAAAAAAAAAAAAAAAAAAAAAAAAAAAAAATGAACTTATAGTTAAGCAACAATATACTAATGGAAGATATATCATTATATAAACAATTACAACAAGATGATAAATATCTATATAAAATATTACAATTACCACCTAATTTATTATCAAGTATAGAAATTGAACCAAAATTAGAAATTAAATCAGATATAAATTCAATTGTATTATGTAATGAATCAAAAACATGGAAATTAAGACAAATGAATCATTCAAATACAGTATTATTAATGAATCAAAATCAACAACAACAAAAAAAGGATTTAATTGGATTTCAATCATGTAATTATGAATATGAATTGAATGAAATTGAAGGATATATAAATATTTCAAATATTCCAATATATGAAACACAAGAAGATTTGGTGGAAGAATCAATTTCTTTAAATCAACTTTTAAATGATTCACTTTGTTCAAAAAATGAATTTTATAAATTATGGTATGAATCAAATGGATTTGAAAAATTTAATAAATGTTTTATAATGTCTGATAATTTAATTACTGAATTATTATATTTAATTATAACTAAATTAATGAGTTTAGAAAAATTAAAAATTTTTAAAAAAATTGATATTTTATCAATTTTAAAAGAAGAAAGTAATAATAATAATAAATATAATGAATCTATGATAAATTCAATAATTTATAAATTTACTAAAAAAAAAGAAGAAGATACTAATGATGATGATGAATATATTATTTTAAATGATGAAAAAATATCGAAATGGTTTGGAATTATAGAATTATCAAAAATTTCAAAAGAACCAATTTTAAAAAGTGAATTTTTATTAAATTGGAAAACAAGTTTACCAACATATTATAATCCATCATTAGATTTATTAGATTTATTAGGAAATTATGTAACAATAAATGAAAATTATTTAATATTTATAAATTTTAAAAAATTAAGTACTACATCATCAATTCAATTACGATTTAAAGAATTATTTAAATATCAACAAAATTGGTCATATCAAGAATTTTTACCATTTATTAAAAATTTAATTCCAAAAGATAAAAAAATTGATTCTATAATTATTAAATTTGCTAAAATGAAAAAAATTTCAAAAGATAAAATTATAATATGTCCGAGATAAATAAAAATAGAAATATATATAACTCTTGTGCGAACTTAACTTTCAAAAAAATTTCTCCATTTTCTTTTTTTCACTTTTTTTCATTATCAACAAAGAATCGATTTTCTATGTCAGAATCAACATTTTTTGCATCCTTAATAAGTGGAGCAAGTGCAGGGATAGCAACTGATTTAGCATTTTTTCCAATTGATACAATTAAAACAAGATTACAAGCAAAAGGAGGATTTTTTAAAAATGGTGGTTATCATGGTATTTATAAAGGTTTAGGATCATGTATTATAGCATCAGCACCACTGGCATCATTATTTTTTATAACTTATGATCAATTAAAAAAAAATTTACCTTTTGAAAATTCACCAATTTTAAAACATATGATAAGTGCTTCAATTGGTGAAATTGTTGCATGTTCAATTAGAGTCCCCGCGGAAGTTATAAAACAAAGAACTCAAGCAAATCATAAAGGTCTTAATTCTTCATTATCTAATTTTTTATATATTTTTAAAAATAAATCTGGTGAAGGAATTTTAAAAGGTTTATATAGAGGTTGGAATTCAACTATTATAAGAGAAATTCCATTTACTATAATACAATTTCCATTTTATGAATGGTTAAAAACAAAATTTAATAATAAATTAAATAATAAATATAAAGGTGCTATATGTGGTATGATAGCAGGTGGTGTTGCTGCTGCATTAACTACTCCATTAGATGTTTTAAAAACTAGAATTATGTTAAATAATGAAAATATTGGATATTTTAAAATTTTTAAAAATTTAATTCATGATGAAGGTCCAAAAGTTTTATTAAAAGGTATTATACCAAGAACTTGTTGGATTAGTTGTGGTGGTGCTATATTCTTGGGAGTTTATGAATTTGTTAATAATGAAATTATGAAATTTGATAAAATTAAATTACAATAGATATTATAGATTAGATAATAATAACTTGTATAAATATAGATTAGATTAATAGATTAATTTAAAAGTAATGAATGTCTTTTTTTTTTTCAATGTCGCGATTTTAGTTTGATTTGATGTGTCATCGTTTTGGAGAAGCAAAAAAAAAAGAGTAGTAAAAAAAAACAGGGTAAAAAAACAAAACGAAACGGAGAAGGATTTAAAACCCAAAGAAAAAAAGAAAAATCTTCTTCTCTTGGTTGACTAATCAACTTTTCAATCAAAATCTATCAAATCATGATGTATAGATCATTAATTAGATCAACCACTAAAGGGATTCAAAAACTTGATCAATTAAATAAATTATCAAGATATTTAGCAACTACTACATCAACAACAACAACAAGTACAACAACTATTCCATCAACTACAACTACAACCAAAACTATTGAAACTAATGTTACCCCCCCAGAAGGTTCATCAATTAGTTTAAAATCAGCTAAAAGAGATGCTTCTAAATTTGGTACAAGACCAATTTATTTAGATGTTCAAGCAACAACACCTGTTGATCCAAGAGTTTTAGATAAAATGTTGGAATTTTATACTGGATTATATGGTAATCCACATTCTTCAACTCATTCATATGGTTGGGAAACTGATAAAGAAGTTGAAAAATCAAGAAAATTTATTGCTGATGTTATAAAAGCAGATCCAAAAGAAATTATTTTTACAAGTGGTGCAACAGAAAGTAATAATATGTGTATTAAAGGTGTACCAAGATTTTATTCAAAAACTAAAAAACATATAATTACAACACAAACTGAACATAAATGTGTATTAGATTCTGCAAGACATATGCAAGATGAAGGTTTTGATGTAACTTATTTACCTGTTAATGAAGAAGGTTTAATTAATTTAGAAGATTTAAAAAAATCAATTAGAAAAGATACTATATTAGTTTCAATAATGGCTGTAAATAATGAAATTGGTGTTATACAACCATTAAAAGAAATTGGACAAATTTGTAAAGAAAATAAAATTTTTTTTCATACTGATGCTGCACAAGCTTATGGTAAAATACCAATTGATGTAAATGAAATGAATATTGATTTATTATCAATTTCTTCTCATAAAATTTATGGTCCAAAAGGTATTGGAGCATGTTATGTACGTAGAAGACCAAGAGTTAGATTAGATCCAATTATAACTGGTGGTGGACAAGAAAGAGGTTTAAGATCAGGTACTTTAGCACCACCATTAGTTGCAGGATTTGGAGAAGCTGCAAAAATTATGTTACAAGAATCAAAATTTGATCAACAACATATATTAAAATTATCAAATAAATTAAAAAATGGTTTATTATCAATTCCTTCAACTATATTAAATGGTTCAAAAAATTCAAAATATCAATATCCTGGTTGTGTAAATGTTTCATTTGCTTATATTGAAGGAGAATCTTTATTAATGGCATTAAAAGATATTGCATTAAGTTCTGGTTCTGCTTGTACTTCTGCTTCTTTAGAACCTTCATATGTTTTACATGCTTTAGGTGCTGATGATGCTTTAGCTCATTCATCAATTAGATTTGGTATTGGTAGATTTACAACTGAAGCTGAAGTTGATTATGTTATTCAAGCTATTAATGAAAGAGTTGAATTTTTAAGAAAAATGTCACCTTTATGGGAAATGGTTCAAGAAGGTATTGATTTAAATTCTATTGAATGGAGTGGTCATTAATATAATAAGAGATGATGATTGATTATTTTTTGTGTATTTAATCTGTGTAATTAGTTTTAGTTTATTATTATTTATATATATATATTAAGAAAGAAAGAAAGAAAGAAAGAAATATGGTCCTGAATCGGATTGCGGGACTGCGGAAAAGGGCTCTGAAAAAAAAATAGAAAACTTGTTGACTGAAAAATAAAAAAAAAAAAAAAAAAGAATATAAAATTCACCCACATTCTTCTTCTTCTTTTCACTTTTTTTTTTTCAATCAACCAACAAATCTAATTATTTATTATGTCACAAGTTATTAAAACAATTACAGTCTTACCAGGAGATCACGTAGGTGAAGAAATATGTAATGAAGCTATAAAAGTATTAAAATCAATTGAATCATCAACACCATATCAAAATATAAAATTTGAATTTAAAAAACATTTAATTGGAGGAGCAGCAATAGATGCAACTGGAGAACCATTACCTGCCGAATCATTAGAATCAGCAAAAAATTCAGATGCTGTATTATTAGGTGCTGTAGGAGGACCAAAATGGGGTACAGGATCAATTAGACCAGAACAAGGATTATTAAAAATTAGAAAAGAATTAAATTTATATGCAAATATTAGACCATGTAATTTTGCAAGTGATTCATTATTAGAATTATCACCATTAAAATCCGAAATTGTTAAAGGTACAAATTTAATTATTGTAAGAGAATTAGTTGGAGGTATATATTTTGGTGAAAGACAAGAACAAGAAGAATCAGAAGATAAAAAAACTGCTTGGGATACAGAAAAATATACAGTTGATGAAGTTAGTAGAATTACTAGAATGGCAGCATTTATGGCTTTACAACATTCACCTCCTTTACCAATTTGGTCATTAGATAAAGCTAATGTATTAGCATCATCAAGATTATGGAGAAAAACAGTTGATGAAATTATATCAAAAGAATTTCCAACATTATCAGTTCAACATCAATTAATTGATTCAGCAGCAATGATATTAATTCAAAATCCAACTAAATTAAATGGTATTATAATAACTTCAAATATGTTTGGAGATATTATAAGTGATGAAGCATCAGTTATACCTGGTTCATTAGGTTTATTACCAAGTGCATCATTAGCTTCATTACCAAATACAAATTCTGCTTTTGGTTTATATGAACCTTGTCATGGTTCTGCACCTGATTTACCAAAAAATAAAGTTAATCCAATTGCTACAATTTTAAGTGTTGCTTCAATGTTAAGATTATCTTTAAATAGTTTAAAAGAAGCTGATGCTTTAGAATTGGCTGTTAAACAAGTTTTAGATAATGGTATTAGAACTGCTGATTTAAGAGGTAATAATTCAACTATTGAAGTTGGTGATGCTATTTCTGAAGCTGTTTCTAAAATTTTAAAAGAAGCTAAATAAGAAATAATAATAATATAATATAATATAATATAATATATATAAGTAAATAATTTATGTCACCCTCCCATTCAACTATTGTATATATAACAATCTCTCTAACTATTTAATATTTAATTACTGCACTTGTTGATTTGTATGTAAATTAAGATGTAATATTACAATTATTGAAGTTTGGTAATGCTATTAATGATATTGTTAAAAATATTTCTAATTGTAATTCTAATCTAAATAATATATACATATATATAAATTAATAATTTATAACTGCCCATGTAGATAATGTAGCTAATATACTTGATATAATTATAGTAAAATAAATTATAAATTTTTCAAAACCATAAATTTTTGAATCACATAATTTAATATAAAATAAACAAGGTAATATAATACATATAATAAAACATATTGAAGCACCTAAAATTCCAATAATTTTATCAAATTCAGGAAATATAATAGCTAATATTACAAAAATTGCATTTACACCAATTCTTATAGTAAATTTTATAAAATTATTAAAATAATTAACAAAAGTTGAATTATTATTTGAATTTTTATTTTTTATAATTAATAATACATCTAATGTTGATATTATAGGTTTTGCATTTAATGGAGTTTTAGCTAATGGAATTAAACAAATTAAACCACTAATTAAAGGATAAATCCATGAAGGATAACCTTTAGTTAATAATAAATTATTTGTAATTTCATTATTACATAAATTTCCAAACATTAAAAATCCAATTATAGCCATTGATAAATCAGTTATTAAAGTTATTGAATAAGTAAATTTTAAAGTTTTATTAAATTTATAAGGATGTCTCATATCACTTTTTAAATTTGGAAAAATTGCATGACCACCAAATGGTGCCATTAATATTCCAATAGCAATTAATAAATCAATAAAATTTTTTGGATATAAATTTGTTGGCATAATTTCAATTAATGATCCAGGTGATGATTGTTTAATTAATCCACTTATCATAACTAATAATGTAATTGATATAGTTGATAATATTCCAAATAATGATAATATTGATAATATAGGTAATGGTAAAAAAGTTAATGGAGTTAATATAATAAATGCTAATAATTTAAATTTTGTTTTAGTTAATTCTTCATTACCTAATAATGCATATAATGAATCACTAAATAATACAATTAATGAAACTCCAGCACCTAATAAATCAATTGAAAATAATAATGAAATAATTAATTTTGCTATTGAACCATAAGCTGCATAACCTAAATCAGCATAAGTATAAATAGTTTCATCAACATCCATTGATTTTGATAATAATGATGCTGTCCAATATGTAGTTAAACCACAAATTAATAATATTGGTATACCAAATAACCAACCTGCTTTTAATATACCAACAGGTAATGCTAATAATCCAACACCAATTAATACATTAACTGAATTAAAAATTGTTTGAGGTGCTGTTGATTGTCCTGCTAATACAGTAACTATATTTCCATCATTATCTTCAATTTTTTTAAAATTTATCATTGATGGTGTTGTTATTGCTGATATTGATGATCTAATTGATGAAAATGATGGTGATGTAATTAATCTTGATTTTTGAAATGGTGGTATTTGTTGTGATCTAATTGGTATTCCTTGATTAGTATAATCTGTTGAATTTTGTCTTGATCTTGTTTCATTTATAGCATTTATAATATCATCATGATAAAAAACATCATTATTTGGTGATAAATAATTATCTAATTCATTTTGATTATTATTATTCATAAATAATTGATTTTTATTAGTTAAATCATGTATAACTGTACTTAATCTTTCACCACGATAAGAAGGTATCATTAATTCAGGATCAAATATTTCATCTTCATCATTAGTATTATTATTTGCAGTTGGTGATGATGGTACAAAAAATGATCTTTTTCTATGAATATCATTATCTATTTTATGAGCAGCAAATGATTGAGCTCTTGTAAATGAATTTGCAAAATTATGTAATGAATTTGCTCCTTTAAATGATCCTATTGGTGTATCTAATATAGATTCTCTTCTTGAATGTAAATTATTATTATTATTATTATGTTGTTGGGAATAGGGTGATACTAATGGTGTATTCTCATCTGATGAATCCATGATTTAAGAATATTTTTAAGATAAGAAGAAGACGAAGAAGAAGAAGGTTTTCTAAAGAAGAAAGTGAAAAGGAAAAAGAAGAAACTAAAATAAAATAAAAAAAAAAAAATGAATGAAAGAAAGTTAAATTTAATTTTTACTTTTATTTAAATGGACAAAAAAAGATAAAGAATTTTAAAATTAATCGATAAATAAAAAAAATAATAATAAACAAACAAATCACATTTTTTTTTTCTTATGTTCATGTTCCAAATTTGGCGTTCCTTAAGAAAAAGAAAAAGAAAAAGAAATTTTTAAAAAAAAATAAGATGTTAAAATTTTTTTTTTCACTATCTACGAGATCTACTAAAATCTATATGGAATGTCGCAAACTTAATTTAATTTACAAGACACTTAAAAAAGACATTCTATATATATATTGTCTACTAAAATTGGTTCTGATATAAAGTGTCTTGTTAACAATATAGAGAAGATATATTAATAATTAAATAATTAAATTAGAATAAATATTATAAAAAAAATATAAAAAAAATATAAAAAAAGATTATAAAAATCTTATATAATTTAACATTACCCATAAAAATAAATACCACGTGAACACCGAAACACCGAAAATAGTTAGAAGAATATCAATATATGTATACAATTATTTAAAATACTTCATCTTTATTTTTCAATCTGCTATGTTCTTGTGTCTACCTTCTTGTGTTTATTATCTTCTTTATCTTCTTCTTTATCTCTCATCTTTTCAAGTACTTCATCTACTCCTTTATCTCCAGAAACATTAATATATTTAGTTATATCAACATAACCATATTTTTCAATAAATTTAGTTGGAGTTTGATAAATATCTAAATCATATTTAATTCTAATTATTGGATCTAATATAGATAATGCTAAAATCATTGTATAATAAGCATCATTACCACCATTATGTAAATTTGAACAAGGTATATTTAAATATCTTAATAATGACCATAATTTATTTCCTCTATCTCTTGATAATTCTAATAATCTAAAAGTATCAATTTGATCATTAAAAGATGGGAATTCAATTTTTAAATAATTTAAAAAAGTTTCTTCTGATCCAAGATTATGACCAACTATTATAGCATTTTGTTTTATAAAATAATCATCAAAAAATTTATCAAGAAATTTTTTTGTATCTGATTCACTCATTAAAAATGATTCACCATTTAAAAAATTATCTTTCCTATCTGGACAAAATCGAAAATTTCTTCTACCTAAATGATCTTTAATTATAATATGAAATGATCTAATTTGTGGGATTGTTGTTTGATATGTAAAACGATCTAATATAGATATACCAATTTCTGTAACCATTCTTTGATTTAATTCAAAAGCTTCAATATCTAAAGAAATTAATGGTCTACCTGAATGTAATAAATCTATAGCAGATTTTAATTTATCTAATGATAATTCATTATTATCATTTTTAAATTTAAAATGATCACTTTTTAAATATTCTTCAATTGTTAAATTATATTCACCATTATCAATTTTTTTTTTTAAATTTTTAGCTGATTCAGGTATTATTGGATTTATAAAATTTATTTTAGGTATAGCATTTAATTTTTCTTTTTCATATTTATCAGCATCTAATTCCCTTTCTCTATGAGATTTAATTCTATTAATTGGATTTTTTTTAACTTGTTTCATTAATTTTGGATGAATTTTAACATGTGGAGATTTTGGACTTTTTTCATTTAAATGTTCTGATTCTTTATCATTTAAATATTCTGCACCCCTTGGATATGTAGTTGGTTTTAAAGTTGATGATCCAGAATATGTTGGAGGTCTATCTACATATCTATATATTTTATGTAGAACACTTTTAGATCTTTTAAATAATAATGAAGACATGATAATTTTTAAAGTAAAAGAAGAGTTGATAGATTGTAGTTTTTTTTTTTTTTCGGTAACTTTTTCTTTATGAATAATAATTATCAACAAGAGGATATTGAAAAATTAAAAAATTATCCAAATTTTGATGAATTGAATCAAATTTTAATTAAGAATTTAGATCATGTTACATTTCCTTATATTAATGTATTATTAGATTATACAATTCCTCAAATTTATTCATCATTATTAACGGAAGAAGATAAGATTTTAAATAATTTAATTATTACTTTCCAATCATTAATTGGTTTATCTAATTTATTAAATAAAATTAATATTTATAAAGATAATGAAAAAGTTAAAATTTATTTAAATTTAATTGATAAAATTTTTAATACTAATTTATTACCCAATTTATTGAAAAGGAATAATTTAACAAATTTAGAAATTAAAGAAATTGATAAATTAATATTTAAAGGTAAATTATTATCAATTATAAATGAAGTAAGAAGTTTAAATTTTGAAATAGAGAATAATTATTTAAAATCAACAAAGAATTATATTCAATATTGTATAAATTTTATAATTAATTCAAAAGATAAAGAAGAAGAAACAGAAAATTATCAAATAATTTTTATTCAATCGATATTAAAATTTAATAATGAATCATTTATTCAATTTTTTAATAATTTTTTTACATTTTCAAATTGGAATTATTTTATAAATTCAATATTTAATAAATTTAAAAATAATTTTGAAAAGAAAGATTTAATTAAAAAATTTTTTATAATTTATTTACCAACTATTATAAATTCAAAAAATTTAATTTCATTATATAATATATTAAAATTTTTAAATCTGTACTTAGATGATGAATTTTTAATTGAACAAATTATATTAAATTCAAATCATTTATTAATTATTTTATTATCAATGATTTTAATTCCAAAAGATTCAATAATTTTAAATCAATTAAATAAATGGTCAAATGATTCATATATTAAAAATGAACCAATAACAATTCAAGAATCAAGAACTTTATTAATAATTAATTTATTATCATATAATGAAAATAAATTATTTATTGAAAATTTACCAAAAAATCAAATATTTTTAAATTCTATAAATAATAGATTAAATTCATTTTCAAATAATGTTAAAAATTTAGGTATTTTATTAACTAATTATATATGTGAATTAAATAAAATTGATAAAATTTTTTCATTTGATATAGATGAATATCAAAATTTAATTAATAAATCATTACCAAAAACAATTTTAAAAAATCCTTGGAATAATTTAATTTTTGAAAATGAAATGGAATTAAAATTAGATGATATAAAACAAGAAATTAAAAAAATTGAATCATCATCATCAATTAAAGATGAAGATGGTGAACCAAAGGTTAAAATTTCAAATCCTATTTATATTAAAGATTTATTAAATTATTTAAATATTGATACAGATAATAAAAATGCTTATGAAATGAGACGTAAAGCATTAATTCAAGGTCCTTCATTATTACGTCAAAAATATTTAAATGGTACAGAAGTTGAATTTTATCTGCAAGATTTAATTACTTCAATTATATCAATTGATAATTTTTTTAATGATAAAGATTTTGAAAATTTAAAATTAAATTTTTTAATTTCTTGTATTGTTACAAATCCAAATATAACAAATTTTTTATTTAATTTATTATCAACTAGTGATTATTCTTTACAACAAAAAATGTATATATTATCTGCTACTTCATTATCTGCAAGAGAATTAAAAGGTTTTAAAGATGATATAGTTCAAGAATCTTTTATAAAAAATGATTTTCCAACTAAAAAATTACCTGAAAATTTACATAAAAAATATCTTGAATTAGAAGGTGGTAATAAATATATTAATTATATTCAAGAAAATTTACAAAATAATTTAATGATTCAATCATCAAATGATGCACAAGATAAATTATTAGGAAATGGGAAATTAGTTAGAATATCTTCAAAATTATCTAAAAAGCAAGAACAAGAACCAAAAATAATAAAACCATTAATAACAAATTTTTATAAAATTATTGGTACAAATTTTTATTTCCCATTATTAAATGTATGGTATGAATCTTCAAGAATTGATATTGGACATTATACTTCAATATTTATTGGCCATTATTTAAAAACTCTAAGTTTATTACTTCATTGTGCTTATCCATCATCATTACAATTAAAAGATATGATTAAAGAATATTTAATATTATCTATATCAATAATTAAAAAAATTAATATTGAAGAAATTCAAGTAATTGAAAGTTTAATTACAGGAATTTTATTAATTTTAGATATTTCTGATGAACAATATTTAATAAATAATTTTAATCAAGAAATTTTTTTAATTTTAAATTGGTTATTAACAATTTATGAATTAATAATTGATGAAAAATTAAAAAGTTTAACAGCTGGATTATTAATAAATTTACAAAATTTGACAAATAAATATGAAAAAACAATAATGGATGAAAATGGATTATATTAATTAATTAACCTAAGATATATTTAATTCAATAGTAGTTTCATCAAACATAAATAATGCAGCTTCCAAAGCAGTTTCTAATTCAATAGCTTCTGATGTATTAGCAGGTATTTTTTTCTTTTTAGGTTTTTGTTGTTTTACAGGTTCTTCAATATATTCACCTCTTGCTTCAGCTTCAGCAATTTCAGCTTGTTTTTTTAAAGCTTCTTGTCTTTTTTCTTCTTTTAAAGCCAATTTTTCTTCTCTTGTTAAAATTATTGGAGGATTTCTTAAAATATCTAAATTATATTTCATTCTTTGTTGAGGATCTAAAATTTTCATTAATAATAATAATGTATAATATGCATCATTACCTGCATTATGTAAAAAACTATGAGGTATTTCTAAATCATTTAAACAATTTTTTAAACTTGTACCATTTTTACCTTTTGTAATTTGCATAATTTGTTTAGTATCTATAGTATTAAAACCATCAGGAAAATGTACACCTAATTTATTTAACCATTTAATATCATTTGTAAAATCATGACCAATAAAAAAACATGGACATCCAAATATTGAAAAATAATAATCAATTAATGATTGAACAAATATAGCCAGTTCATATTTTGACATTATATAAGTTTTACCACCATTAAAATTTATTGCATGATCAGGTACATATCTACCATTAGTTAATTTTAAATATTCTTTTATACGTATATGTAGTTGAGTTATTGAAGGTAATATAGCAAAAGGTTGATCACGAGGATCATATATAGCAATACCAATTTCTGTTACAAAACTTGTATTATTTTCCCAAGCTTCAATATCAACACAAAATAAAATAGATTGACGACAATAAACTTGTTTTAAACTTGGAATAAAATCATGAAAATTAACAAGATAAGGATTTGATTTAATATTTAAATTATTTAAATATATTGATAAAATTTCTTCATAAATTGGTATTTGTTGAGGTATTATAACAGAATCTAATTTTTTAAATTTTGTTAAATTTTTTAAATTATCAATTGCTTCATATCTATCATTTACATCTAAAGTTGTTGTATCTGTATTATTAATTGATGATTGAGAAATATATCTTCTATTATTTGAATTTGTAGATTTTGGTTTATAACCAGAAGGAGATGATGAATATGAGTTATTATAACTCATTATTCTATTCTTGTAGTATTGTGTAAAATATCTATTAAAGTATATTCTAACTAGACGCTGTGGAATAGTAGTAGTAGGTTGTAGATGATTGATAATTTTGGATAATATATTGTTAATCCTTTTTCTTTTCTTTCCTATTTTTAATTTTCTTTTCTTTCCTATTTATAATTTTTTTTTTTTTTTCTTTCCTATTGTTGAAAATTTTATGTCTTAAGAGAAGAACAAAAAAAGTAGAGTTTGAGTTACTATGAATCATCTTTGATTCAACAATGTTTTAAAGTTGTCTTATAATTGTTATGCCCTAGAATTGTTATATAAATGATTCAAAATTACAATATCAAATAATGGATAAATATAAATATCTATTAAACTAATATACAAAAAGAGGAAACAATAATGGGGTGGATGGATGAACCCCAAAGTGAAAGTGAACTAAAAATTTCATTATCTATAAAACATTAAAAATTAAACTTATACCAACAACACTACTTAACAACAAAGTTTTCTTCCAAGTTAAATCTTGATCATTTAAAATCAATTGTTTGTTACCATTTGAAGTTTTATTACCATTAACACTATGACTAGTTGATTGTGAACTTGATGATGAATCACTATTACTATTACTATTACTACCTGTTGTTATACTTGATTCAACTGTAGTTGCAATCCAAACTGATTGAGATCCAGAAAATCCCCATTGATTATATGATGCTTGACTAGTTGAACCTGTATTTGTTGAACCTGTATTTGTTGAACCTGTATTTGTCGAACCTGTAGTTGTACCTGTAGTAACAGTAGATTGACCAGTTGTAGTTTTAACTTCAGAACCTGATGATTGAGCTGATGTTGATTGTTGAGTTGTATATGTTGTAGTTGGTGTCCACCATATAGTAGTTGATTGAGTTTGTGCAGCTGTTGATGTTGTACCTGTGGTAGCTATAGTTGTACCAGTAGTTTGAGAATTGGTGTTTGTATTAGTATTAGTATTACTATTAGTATTAGTATTTGTTGTTTGAGTTTCTGTAGTTTTTTCATTAGTAGTTGTACTACCTGCATTATTATTATTACTATCCAACCCTCCGAGATTAGCAGCACTACTTATACCGACTAAAGATAATAATAACAAACTTGAAGATAATGAAGAACCAATTAATTCCAAAGACATTTCTATTTTCTATTTTCTATTTTCTATTTTATTTCTATAATGTAAAAAAAAATATAATACCAATAATATTTATTTTTTTCTTTTCTTGATGATAGAATCTAAAATAAAATAGAAGAAATCTAGTAGAGATCAATAGGTTTATAAATACCTTGATTCAGATAATTTAACCAGCATGGATCAATTGTAGATCAGCCAGCACAATTTATAAAAAACAAAGAATAAATTGACACAAAATAACAATAGTCAAAAAATTAAACATACCAGATGATTGTTATTTAGATCATTCAATTATGCAATCAATAATAAAAAAAAAAATAAAATTAATATTGAAGTTTTATAAGGCGAAAAATCCGGTTAAAAGTAATTCGGTTTAATTCTAAATTCTATATTACCGTTTCATCTTTATTTCATTTCATTTCATTTCATTTGACTTTAGAGTTTATAGTCTTTTATTTTTTTTTTTTGTTTTCGAAATAGCCAGCCATCTTTTGATTTCTGATTTCTGAAACAAGGCTTTCTTTCTTTCTTTCTTTTTGTTGCTACCATTTTGCTTCTCCATCATTTAAACTCAACCAACCAAATTAGGAAGAAAAAACAAATTACATCATTTAATTCAAGAAAATTATTCATGGAACGAAGAAGAAGAGCAGCAACAAGAATAAGATTAAGAATAAGGCTATAATGGGATAAGGCTATAATTATAGAAAGAAAGTATAATACAAAATAAATAAATTACATACATTAAAAAAAATTAAACTAAATTAAATTAAATTAAATTAAATTAAAATTACATTTTCTAAATTAAATTAAACTTGTTATTAAATCCAAACATTTAGTTTTACTAAATTCCATTGAACTATCTTCATTATCAATAAAATCAATTATATCTTTTAATTGTTTAACTAAAAAATTAATATATTCTTCATTATTATTTATAATACTAGTTGTTATATTTAACATATTAAAAGTATTTTGAAAACATGAATCATCATCATCAATAAAACTTGGTTCTTCATCAACTATTAATAATTCATTATTATTATTATTATTATCTTTATCTTGTTGATTTAAATATCCAATACTATTTCGAATTAATCCATAAGATAATGATATACAATTATTTAAAATTTTATTACATTGATTTTTTTCATTAGTTAAAATTACTTTATTTAATGATTCAATTATTAATAATTCAGTTTGTCTTTTTGCATATGATAATTCTCTAGTTGGTGATAATGGTGGTAATAAAGGAATATCTAAATAAAATGAATCAGATCTTTTAGTATTATTATTATTCATTATATCTATAAATTCATCATTTGGTGTCATTGGAGTTGTTGGTTGTTGTTGTTGTTGTTGAATTTGTTGAATTTGAAATTTTGTTGAAATTTTTGTATAATTTGTTGATTTTGATTCATTAAACCAATTACAATTATATTCAAATAAAGGTAATGATTGATTAAAATTTTTTAAATCAATTTTAATTTTAAACATTAAATTTCTTTCAATATTTGGTAATAAATCTTTAATTTGAAATATTATATTTGATTCATTTAAATTTGTTAATATACCATTTGATTCAATTTTTGAAATTTTAATATATTTATTTGTTTTCATATTTATAATTAAATTTGGTATACAAATTTTTTGAATTTTATCAATTAATAAATTTAAATTTGATAAAAATTCATTAAAATTATTAAATCTTAATAATAATTTATTACCAAATTGATTATTATTTGATAAATGAATTAAAGATTTTGTATAATCACCAATTCTAATTATTGTAATTGATAATTTATTATTTAAAACATCAAAATATTTATAATTTATATCATGTTCTTGATTAAAATTTGATGAATTTATAATTAATAATTTATTTATTGATTCATTATTAATTTGTAAAAATGGTAATAATTCAATACATTTTTCAAAACATATATTTAATTCTTGATTCATATTTTCAAAAGAATTTGAAATTAATGTTATATCATTAATTAATTCTGACCAACCTTCCCAATTTTTTGTAATTGGTCCAATAAATATACCTTTCATACCAGATTTTCTCATATTATCTATACCAATAAATATTATAGATAATTTATCATCATTATTTAATTTTTTAAGAATTTTATATAAAATTTCTTGTAAATAAGATTTATAATCATTATCACTTAATGAAGTTAAATTAAATAATGATATAGTTATAATTAAATTTAAATTTAAATCTTTTGGTGGAGGTAAAATTTTTGTTAAATATTTATTTGAAATTGAATTATTTTGTAAAATTAAATTATTAAATTTAATTAAATCTGTTGAAACTTGAAAATATTGTTGAAATTTTATCCATAAAGTTGAAGTAAATTGAAATAAATTTGTATTTATAATTTTATTTTGAATTAATTGATTTAATAAATATTCCCATTTTTTAATTATAATTTCATTAAATTCATGTTTTAAATATAATTCTGGTAAAGATTCTTTACATAAATTTAAACATAATAAAGAATTTTCTTTAATTAATATTATATTACTAAAATCTTGTCTTGATATCATACCTAATGGTATACCATTTTTATCATCATAAAATATTAAATAATATTCAAATAAATAAACTATAGAATTTTCAAAATTTATACCATCAATTGAAAATTGTAAATTATCAAATAATATTAAATCACCTAAATCTTTTTGTAAATGTAAATTTTTTTTAATAAAATTTGATATTTTAATTTTTAATTGTAAATCATATAAATTAAAATTATTATCTTGTTGATAAACAATTGGAGGTTTAATATTTAAAATATAATTAATTTCATTAATTTCATTATTTAATTTTGGATAATCTTGTTCTGTTATACAATTAATTCTTGGTAAATAAACAGTTGGTTCAATCAGTTGAGAATCATTTCTTGGTGGTGTATTTAAATGACTAATTAATACTTTTGAATCATGTTTTGGTTGTTGTTGTTGTTCAATTGGTGTTACAGGTTGTTCAATTATTTCAATATAATCTCTAATTGAAGGAGGTTTAGAAGTATCTATTTTAATTTCTTGATGAAGATGAATACTTTCAATAATATTTTTATAAATAATTTCATCAATACATTTTGTATTAATTTTACATATACCACATTTTGGTAAATTATTTAAATTTATTTTATCCAACATTAATATAAAACAATTTTTATGACATACATGATCACATTCTAATGGTAAAATGATTTCTCCAGGTAATATTAAACTTAATAAATCTCCACAAAAACAACATTTATTATCATTATATTTTTTTGGTTCTAAAGGTGATTGTAAATAACCTTTATGTCTTTTATTCAGTCTCAGTTGAGATGAACGAATTGAAGGTGGTTTATTAATTGAATTATTATCAAAATTTAATATTGTTGGAACTATTGGTGAAGGTAATGGAGATGTAGAATAAATATTATTAGGATTTGAATTGAGATTTGAATTGATATTTGAATTTGAATTTGAATTGGGAGTTGAAGTTGATGATGATGAAGATGATGATGATGTTCTTCGAAATGGTGATGTATATAATTTATTTATTATTGAAGATCTATTTGGCATTTTAGTCATAGGAAGGAAAGATAATTAAATTATTAATTAATAGTTTAAAATAGTTTAAAAATAAATAAAAATAGTATAATTGTTTAGTTGATAAATTGAAATAAAAAAAACCCCAAAAAAATATTGAGTTGGGATAAATGACTAAATATGTTTCATTTTATAAGAAATTAATTTAAAATACGAAATACGACAAGAAGGATATTATCTGAAAAAGTATAAGTTGTTAAAATTAATAATTAACCCCTCTACATTTCTAATCAATAATAATTGTCTTATTCTTTTTGTTGGTTGAAATGTTAACCTAAATGAAACAATCAAAAATAAATAAAATAAAATAAACTAAAACTAAAAATAAAAATGAAAATAATTCCGATTAAAATTGTGGGTCATTTTTTAAACTTCAACTTCAACTTCAACTTGAACCTCCACCTTCAAACCAAACCATGTGGGATTGTTCTAAAGATAAGTTTTTGTACTACTATTGATAAGGCAATATCACATTACATTATTAGATGATTAGAAATGCAGGGTTTTTAATCTCAAAAACAACAACAGCAAAAAAAAAAATAAATATCAAGATTTAAATTTAAATTTAAATCTCTGAGATTTTTTCAAAAAAACTAAATTTAATTAATAACTTTGATTGTCAATGCAAGTTTTGTTAATTATTATTTATATTGAACAAAGTATGTTTTAAATTAGTATTAGACCCAGGTCTAAAATTAAATTAAATAACCTTTTTGATTTAGTCAATTCAACAAAATGAGGCAAGTTAGATTTTAAATTTTAAATTTTAGATTTTAAAATAAAGTTTAAAAAATTATTTTAATTTTATTTTATTTTTCTTAGATCTTATTTTTTATTCATGATTGGATTTAAAAATAATTCTGAAAACATTTTTAAAACCGAATTTTTCAAAAATCTGAAACAACAACAATTCATTTTTGAAATCTCGATTATATATATATTTTCTGAACATTAGAGAAATTGATAAATGTGAGTAAAGGTGGGGGAGGAGAGGAAGATGGTCCCAGGTGGGTTGGGTAAGGAAGAAAGAAAGATATATATTTAGATTTAATGTTTTGTGTAAATAAGAAATAAAAATGAAATTTTATTTAAACTTAGTTTATATAAAAAGAATATCTTAACCATAAGGCAATAACCTTAAAAAGAAAAAAAAATTGTTGCATTTACTTTAGTTTAGTTTAGTTTTGTTTTGTTGTTTTTCATATTTCCGATTCCTGTATCTTTAAGATAATCGTAATTAAATCATTTTAATTATCGTCGTAATTTTTTATCATCTTTGTTTAATTTAATTTAATTTAATTTAATTTAGTTTAGTTTAGTTATGATATTGAAATTATAAATTATGAGCAATATTTTTAGTTTTACCGATTTTTGAAAAATTATTAAATTAAAATCTTAGATTTTTGGAGATCTAAAAAAGTTTAAAATCTAAAAAATAAAAAATAAAAATAAAAATAAAAATATAATAGACGATTATTGCAATATGCACCCAACTAAGTAAATCAGGTAAAAAAATATCCATTCATATTGATCTATTATTTGTGTTTTAAAACTACATTTTGACGGTATTATAAAAATAACAATATTAATTTTGTTTTACGTAAATGCATCTTTGCTTATAAATCTTTGTAAATATATATATATATATTATTTATTAATCAACTTTTTTTTTTGTTTAAAAGCATATATGTCAATAATTTTATATACAACTAACTTTGCATAACCAAATATATATTAAAAATTCATTTATATTTATATTTATTTTTAAAATTATTTCAAATGTTTAGAAACTCTTTTACTTGCTGAAGAAAGTATATTAACCCATTTAACAAATCTATCAAAATCATCATCTTCAATAGCTTCATTAATACCAGCCAATTCTTGACCCAGATAACCAGTATATCTACCAGAACTAAAAACTATATGTCTCCAAAATGGTCTATCATGTAAACCTTTTTTATAAAGAAAATTTCTTTCAAAATATTGCAACAGTTTATTATGATATTTAATTTGAAAATGTAATCGAATTCTTTGCCAAAATGGTAATTCATCAATTATATCAAATTTAGTTTGTAATTCTTTAGATGTTGCATCAAATGATATTGTTGTATTATATAAAAATTTCAATTGATTTTTAGTTCTTGAAATTAATTTTGAAACTGTATTATTACGATTTTTATTTTTTGAAAGTTCATAAAATTCCTTCATCATTTCACATTTTTCATGTAAATCAGGATGATGATTATAAGAAACATCATCATGATAATAACCTTGAGTAATTTTTTTAATATATTTAGATTGTTCTTCATCATCATCATCTGAATCATCTTCTTCTTGTTCTTCAATTTTTTTATCCAACCATTTTTTTGGTATTGATTTAATAGTAGAATCAAAATAATCAATCAATGAACTTGAAAAATCACTCAATTTAAATGAAATAACTTCCCTTTCACTCAATTCCAAAGATAATAAAGCCAAATATTTAGCAGCCAAATTATGATAAATAAATCCTTTATCAGCAAATTCACTCATCCAATGATATGAATCATAATTTGAATGATATTGATAAATTGGATCTCCTTTACCACCTTTAAAACCCAAATCAACTGATGGAATACCTAAAAATTCTTCATAAACAGTAAAATCACTACCTGAACCCAAAGTACCAATTTTATCATGTTTATTTTCAACCAAATGATCATATATTGATCCAACACCTTCTTCTGGATAATCCAATTCTTTAGAAATTTTAATCAATAAATCATTTAAAACTGGTGATGCTCCTAAACCAAAATATTTACCACTAACTGCAACATCTAAATTAATATAAGCAACAACATCTTTTTGATATTTATCAGCAAAATATTTACCTTGTTCTGTTGAACCCAATAAACCATATTCTTCACCATCAAAACTTTGAAAAATTATTGAACGTTTAAATTTAAAACCTGAACTTTTTAAAGCACCAAAAGCTCTTACAACTTCCAACATTACAGCTGAACCAGAATTTGGATCTCCTGCTCCACCTTTAATCCAAGCATCTCGATGATTACCAATTATAATAACTTCATTTTCTTTTTCACCTTTAATTTCTCCATAAACATTCCATAAAGGAGTAATTTTAAAATCTTGATTATTATATAAATTTAATTTAAAATTAGAATTTGGTCCTGTTGAATATTCAACACCATCTAAACCACCTTTAAATGAATCAAATTTTTTTCCATAACCATTCAATTTTGTTAAAATTGGTAAAACTTCTTCATAAGAAATTGGTAATACAGGAATTTTTGGAGTATATCTAAAAGGATCTTTACGTTCTTTAAAAAAACCAGGTTTAGCAACTTCTTCAGGACTTAAAGTTGGATCACCAGGCATTAAAGAAAGAAATTGAACAGAACCTCGTTGAATAGATTTTGGATTTCTTGCTGTAGTATTTTTAAAAGGATAATAATCATCTTTATCATGAGGAATTTCATCATGATCTTCAGATGGATCAGTAAATATTAATACACCAATAGCACCTAAATCTTGAGCAAATTTAACTTTTAAACCTCTAAAAATTTTTCCATATCTTGTCAAAACAATTTTACCAGAAATAGTTACATTATTCTTTTGTAATAAATCAAAATCTTCCTTAGTACCAAAATTTGCATAAATATATTCAGATGTTGCATTACCATTACCTGCATAACCTAAAAATGCAGGAATTGTATCATTACCTTGAGTAGTTGGATCTTCTTTCAATTCAGGTTCTTTTAAACTTGGATGATAAACAATTTTTTCATCAGAACCTTTTAATAATTTTAAATCTGTTGAATTTGGATAACTTACATAAATTTCATAAGTATCAACACTTGTTTCTAAACCATATTCTTTAAATTTAGTTTCGGTCCATTCTACTAATCCATAATTAGTACCTGCTAAATGAGGTTCTGCAGTATATTTTTTAGACCAATTACTAGCTAAATTGATATCTAATGCATCTAATACAATTGATTTTGGAGATTTTTCATCAACTTTTGTTGATGAAATAAATTGTGAAAAATTATAAAATAAATTTAATCTAGTAATATAAAAAATTATAACTACACTCCATAACCAAGGATTAAAAAAAATTGATCTTCTTTTTTTAGTAACAGTAGTAGTAGATGGTTTAATAATAATAGGATTATTATCAATTTTTTCATCAATCATTTTTTGAGATTAATTTTACTACTAAATTTTATTGGCTTTGATAAGTAAAAGTAAGTAAAAAAAAATATATTCAAAAAAAGAATTGGAGATTTTGGTTTCTTTATAAATATCTAATAAGAAATATCAAAAAAAAAGGGAAAATGAAAAGAAGATTCTTTAAATTAATTAAAAAAAAAAGGAAAGTTGAATTTTGGTATTCGAAATTGAAACAATAGGCATAACTCAACTCAAACTCAAACAATAAAGATAAAAAAAAAAGTGTGGAATTTCAACTAAAAAATTTTCTCCATCTTTTTTAAATTTTTTAGTTTTTTAGTGCCACACGTCGCAGCAATCAATAAACCCACACGACACAACACAACAGACACCATTCCACACCACAGAATACAACACCAAGTCACATTTAATAATATAAACTTATTTAAATTAGAAAGTATTGTAGTAGTTATTTAGTAAATAAGAATCCATCTCTCGTTGGAAGTGAGTTGTATCTATCTATCTATTCCCATGAGTTTAAACAATCAACATCTCTTTCTTTTCCTCTTCCCATTGTTGAAGAGATAAGCTTTTTTTTTTCTTTCCATTTTAGTTCATAAATTCCGTAATGATTTGATTGATTATTAATAAACTACAAATTACTCAAACAAACTTTTTTAATAATTTTAATTTTAAACCAATCTTATAAATTCATAAACTGATTAATTTATGCAATCTAAACAACTTAACAACAGAACTATCCCAATTTATGTATCTTTTTATATAGAGGAAAATTGGAAAGTAAGAAATTATAATAAATAAAAGAATCACAAATATATATATATTATTAATAGAACATAGAATATAACACAACAACACACTAATAATTCGACATTCAAACTAAAACCAAAAACTAAAAGATTTGTTTATGAGCTCTTATCTTTATCATCTTTTAGATTGCATCTTTAATCTTTTCTTTTGGTTATGAGCCAACAACAAACAAAACAAAAACAAAAACAAAAATATTATGGTAGCGTTTGAATTATATTATATTATATTATATTATTATTATTATTATTATTAACAAATGATTTTTATTTTTATGATTATATTTATTATTCATCATGAGCAGTAATTAAATGATCCATCATATCATCAAATCTATCAAAATCAATCTTGCAAATTTCACAAGTATAAGATGATGTCAGCATTATATAGTAATTGAAATATAGTGAAAAAAAAAAAAGAAAAATAATTAAAAAAAAGTAAAAACAAAAAAAAAAAGACGGAAAAATCTTCGTTTAAATATTTCATTACAAATTATATATAACATAAAATGTAGAACAACCAAATTTAAATAATAATATATATAATATTGGTATTTTATTTTGTTTTGTTTTGTTTTGTTTTACTTCTTTTCAATTGACGTGTTACATTAATGAATCAATTTTAATTATGGATTATATATATATATTTGTATTAGATTATGTGTTTGATGTAATTCTGAAACTATTTAAATTAATATTTCTTTGATAATTGACAAATTCCATTTTTGAATTGATAATTATGATACATCACAATTATTTGTTTGTTTGTTACCGTGTCAAAAACAATAAAGACAGGCGGAAATAACTAAAGGGATTGGAAACAAATTTGTTGTTACCCCAGAATAATTAAAATAAATAAAATAAATAAAGTTGCAACTGTGAAAAAAAAAAAAGAAATAAACTACAATTCAACAATATTATACATAACAAGTAGAAATATATATATTTATAAATTACTTCAATTGATAATTATACCAAAAAAACCAATTCTCTACCAATTCTATCAATTCTACCAATGATTTTTTCTATGATGATTTATCCAATCATTTTCTGTAAGAAATTCTTTTTGACAAACATTGCAAACCCAAACATAATGTGCCATCTTTAAACTTAACCAAAAACAACTTTGTATAAAAAAAAAAGAATAATTTTTATATATTCGGAGGAAATATTTTTAGTAATATATATAAATATAATTCCTTGTTATTATTATTATTATTATTTACAAGGCAAGGCGTATTCAGTTGTTTATTTATTTGGTTTAGTTTAGTTTTCCCAACATAAATATAAAAAATATAAATATAAATAATGAAATCGTTTCGTTTCACAAACCAAAAGTACAAAAAATAAGATTTTAAGAGAAACTCCGTAAGAAAGATTTCTGAAACGAAATTTCTATTCTTTCTTTTAAGAACACAATTTAAAGATTGTTGACAACTTAAATAATTCGTTTATGTTATAGATCATTGATTTTATGATCTGGCTAAAACTAAAATATATTCAAAAATAAAATATGTATATTAGTAATAACAAATATATATTATAAATGAGCATCTTTAATATGAATAATATAAGCGAATTTACGTTCAAGAACTTCATTACATTCTTGAAATATTAACAAACGATATCTTAAATTAACAATCTCTAAATGAAACTTTGTCTTACCGAAAATTTAGCAAAAAAATAATAAGATTTCTTGCAAGTTTAAAAATAAAATAAAAGAAGAAAAAGAAATGTTTAAATGATTACAATCGATGCAAGTATCATCAAAAATTCAAATTTATTACAATTTTTTAAAAAACTTATAAATTTATATTTAATATTGTTATATATATATAATTAAAATAAAAATATTACCTATATATATTTAACCAGTAAACTATATCATTAGCAGAAAAGAAACTAATCTAAGTTAAATGTATTTCTCTAAAATGTGTAAGATACTCTTCATTACTATTGAATATAAGATCACAACATTGACATCTATGTTTAGCCATTTTAAATTATTACTATTATTATAATTGATAGTTTAAAAAAAGAAAATTTAAAATAAAAAAGTAATTTATTTGAAATTTTGGGAAATAAGAAGGGGTTTAAATACTTTTTAGAAACTGAGTAAGATAATAATATATATATATATATATAAAAGATAGTAGTATCAATGAAACATATTTACTACAGAATTTAAAATTAGATGACTAATAACAACTACAAAATGAAATTTATAAAAATATTATTTTAATATATATTAAAATTTTAAACTAGTATATCAATAGCATTTCGAAAATTGATAATTAATTATTTAAAACCAAATCAAATCAAATCAAATTAAACATTTCGAATTTAAGATAATTCACATTCATGATCAGCATAATCTCTTCTATTATCAAATTGATAACTACAAACTGGACAAGTATAAGTTTTACCCATTTTAAATTTAATTAAACCACAAACTAATTAAGTATTAATGTTATAAATAATAATAATTAGAAGAAATAAAAAAAAAAAATTGACTTGACTTTTCATTCAGTTTAAATACTTTTTTATTAAAAAAAATAGATAAGAAATGGGTTTTCAATTAGAACGAATGGTCATATAAAACTTTAATAATTAAACTAACTATCAACATTAAAACATATTTACTACAAATAATAAGAAAAAAAAAAGACCAACAAAATAAAACAAAAATATTATAATATATTTATATATATATATTAAAGATTTTAATTAATTAATTAAACAATCGAATCATTTTTTAAATAACTTATGATCTTCAGCATAATGATCCATATAATCTTTATCATTATCAAAACCATATTGACATATTGGACAAATATATTTAACCATATTATTTCTTAATTAAGCACAATTAATTGTAGAAAAGAAAAAAAATATAAATTAATAATTTAATACATTACTTGGAAATTTCATTTAGTTTAAATACCCTTTGAGATATTATTATTATTATTCAAAGGGTGTTTATTAAAAGGGTCATATTTGTAACAAGTTTGAAAATTATATTAACTACAATTATAATTAATTTCTAAATTTTTTTAATATTACTAAAATTTTGTTCAAATAATTTTACAAATTTTTAAATAAATTATTATTATGTAAATATATATATTAAAAAGTTAACTAATAATCATTAATATAAACTTATATAAAACCAAAAGAAATGTTTTTCATCAATGTTTCTTACAATAATGTCTAAGATATTCTTTTTGATTATCAAAATCAAATCCACATTTTGGACAAATATATTTCCTTACCATCTGTTCAATTAATAAATTAAAAATCAATTAAATTTAATTATAAGTAATATTATATTGTAAAAAAAAAAAAAACTCTAAATTTTAACGATTCTATTTTGTTTAAATACTTTTTCAATAAAGAAAGAAGAAAGAAAAGAAAAGGTCATATTAGATTTTAACGATGTGCAAAAACTTTAATCATCATATTCACTACAATTGAAAATAATAATAATAAAAACTTTTAAAATATATTAATAAAAACTAACTAACTAAATATCTTTTCTAAAACTAAATTCTAAAATACCATCATCATAATAATATTATATCAAGTTATTAAATAAAATTGAAGACCTAACCACTAGCAACACCTAGAACAATGTTTAATATAATCTTTTTGATTATCACTTTCATGATCACATATTGGACAAACATATCTTCTAGACATCTCTCTTAAAATAACCACCAATTAATATTATATTCTAATATTATAATACTTGCAAAAAAAAAAATAAAGAAAATTGCTAAATTTTTTATTTTGAAAATTTTATCAGTTTAAATACTTTTTCAAACAAAGGAAAGGTCATCATAACAGATAGTAACAATGAGCAACAACGACCAATATAAAAACTTAGTTTATTATAAGTGATATATATTTTGCATTCTTATGAAAAAAAAACTCTAAATTTTAGCGATTTTATTTTGTTTTAAAAAAACTTTAGGAAAAGGACCCTGAAAGGGGGGTTATATATGATTAAGAAATGTTTAATAGTTCAATTACAAAGTTTTAAAAAAAGAACCTTTTCAAATAATAAGCAATATTGGTAATAATATAAGATTTGTAAAATATTATGTATATTAAAATTTAACTAATTTGAAACAACTTAAGAATGAACTCAAGATAATATAATATAAAAACTTAAAAAAACATAATACTAAATCCTTAAATTAAAAACCCCTGACATTAGAACATATAATCAAACTATATATCAAGCTATTAAATAAACTAATAGAAGGACTTATCCACACCTTCCTATATGTTTAACATGATTTTCAAAACTATCAGATTCATGATTACATAACGGACAAACATATGTTTTAGCCATCTTTGTTAAAATAAGCAACAATTAATAATATAATATTATACTTACAAAAAAATACTAAACTTTTATTGAAATTGTATCGGTTTAAATACTTTTTTGAAAAGGAAAGAAAGAAAGAAAGAAAGAGGTCATTGTTTCCTATTGTAACAATGAACAACAACTTTAAACATATTTACTACAATCACAAAGACTAAATAATATTTAAAATATATATTAAGTAAATATCTTTTTTATCAATTGTCTAAAAACTCGTTTATATCAAAATCTATCTAGTAACTATATCAAGTTATTAATAACCATCACACCAACGAAAATGTTCAACATAATCTTTTTCATTAAAAAATTCATGATCACATATATCACAATTAAAACTTTTAGACATTTCTCTCTTACAATAAGAAGCAGCAATTATTATCAAGAAATGATTTCTTGCAAAAATATATAAAAAAAAAGTGTTAAACCTTTTTTTGAAATTTTATTAGTTTATATACTTTTTCAAAATATCAGGTTGTAACAATGATCAGCAACTTTAATCATATTTACTACAATTGTTAAAAATAATAAAAGTTTTCAAAATTATATTAATAAAAAAAAAAAAATTGTCTAAAACTAAATTATGTATAACAAAAACTACAATACCATCATAGTTATACCTGATAATCTCAAAAATCAGTAAAGCAACAACTAAAATAAAAACTTATTAATTTCAACAATTTGTAGAAACGAAATATCTATAGAACTTTTCTGATAAGAGCAGTAATATTGTAATCAGTTTAAAAATAATAAAACTATAAATAAAATCTGTAAAATATTATGTATATTAAAAATTAACTAATTTTAAATCCAACAACTTAAGAATGTACTTCACAGTAATGTCTAACATAATCTTTTTCATTATCAAATTCATGATCACATATTTGACAAATAAATCTTCTAGCCATCTTAAATAAATACCAATTGATATTATTCTTGAAATAAAAAAAAAAAATCTAAACTTTTTTTTTGAAATTTTATCAATTTTAAATACTTTTTCAAACTAAAGAAAGAAAGAGGTCATTATATCAGATTGTAACAATGATCAACAACTTTAATCTAATCATATTTACTACAATTGTTAAAAATAATAATAAAAACTTTTAAAATATATTAATAAAAACTAACTAAATATCATTTATAAAAAAACAATTGTCTAAAATTAAATTATGTATAACAAAAATCAAAATACCACCATATTATATTATATATAAATGATAATCTAAAAAATCAGTAAAGCAACAAAAGCAACAAAAACTAAAATTTTTTTTTAACAATGTGTAGATGTAAAATGACTATAATAATCTTCTTCTTCTTCAAATACTTCATCACATTCAGGACACATCCAATTACTCATCTTTTAATTATTAATTATTAATTGATAAACTAAAAATATATTTGTTGTAAATGAAAATTTTCTAAAAAAAGAAAAGATTTTCTTTCATGTTTAAATACTTTTTTTTTTTTTTTCAAAAAGAAATATTAGTAGAGATATGATATGATATGATGAGTTAGTCAGTTTGGTTGTTTGGTTGGTTGGTTGGTTGGTAACTATGTAACTACCAACTTGAGTCAAGTTTACTACAATTTACAAACCTTCGTGTAAAAAAAAACTTTAACAAACATAATTATAAATATATATATTTAACATATGAAACTATTAATAATTATAAATCAATAAACAACCAACAAAAACCTAATAAAAACATATCTAGTACAACTTCTTATTTTAATCTCATGGTTGATGCATATCAAGATGTTCAAATAAATCAATATTATTCAGGAATTCTTTACCACAAACACAACAAAAATATTCTCTCTTTTTCTTCATTTGTTTATTATTGTGAAATGAATAAAATAAAATAAAATTAAATAAGATTTTCGTTTTCGTTTTTTTTTTTATTTTTATCGATTATGTTTGATATTTATAAACTTTAAAATGGATATGATACATAATATCTTTACCCCATTTTTGGATACGAAAGGGATAAAGTTATTTCAAAGGGTTTTTAACGAAAATAATTTTTTAATCTATTTTTAGAGTTGTATAGCCGAATTCTATGACTTCATTAAAATGAATAAAATGAAGTTAAAACATTCATTTCATTTAGAATCGAAACGAAACGAAACGAAAACGCAACATTATTACAAAAAAAAGGTTTGTTTTTTAAAATCTCGTAAAATTATATTGTATATTTAATACTTATATGCTATATATTTATTATTATTTTTTATTATTTATTAGCGGAAAAACTAATTTCTATTTTTTTCTTAAAAAATGAATTTGATTATGATTTACAGCATCTCTAAAATTATTAAATGATAAATCACATAAATGACAATAAAATTCAGGTTCTTCAACTTTTTTACCCATTATTATTTTTTAAAACTTAAGCAACTTAAAATATGATAGATAAAACAAAATCTAAAATTTTCATTGACTTTTTACATTCTATAAATATTCTTTCTTTCATCTTTTTTTTATCTTCTCAAAAACCGAAAGATAATGAAAATAAAGATGGCTTAACATTTTATAGTTTCAGGAGGAAAGATATTATGGCTTATATTTTAACTGTGGTTGGTACAACTAATGTACCTTTTTTTATAATAAGATCGCCTCAAGGGTTTTTGTTTCATATCAGTTAAGGAGTGAATTTGCAACTAACTAACTAACCAAGAAAAAATAATAATAAATATTTTTTTTAAAAGATGCAAAAAATGTAAAAGAGATGATGTAAAAAAAAGTTACGATACAATAATTAATATATTAAAAATTCAATATTATATATATTATTAATTATAATAAATTTAAACCAACTAACCAACCTACTAACTAACTAACTAACAACTGTAACTTAAAATAACCTAAACTAATTAAATTCTAAAAATGAACTTCAGCATGTTCAGCAGCATCTTCAAGTGTATAAAATTTTTTATTACAAATACTGCAATAATATACTTTTGCCATTATGATTATGATTATAATTATTTGATTGAAGGAAATATTGATTGAAGTAAGAAAAAATTAATAAAAAAGGGGTTTTTATTGCAATATTTATATATTAAAATTCAATTGTTAAACGTGGGTATTGTACTCAAAAGCGTTTTTAGCGAGTCTAAATTAGTAGTAAATACAACTAATAATGAATTTTTTAGAAATAAAACTAATCCCTAACCAATCTTAAATTTAAATTTAAATTTAAAGTTTATTGTGATACTATTATCTATCACATATCTGAAGTAAAACAAAAAAAACTAAATAAATAATTAATTAAATATATTTTGAAAATTTGTTTAATATATGGCTTAACTCTTTTAGTTTTTCAGGCGATTATAACTTTATTTGATTGTGGTTGGTATATATTTACAACCTATTGTAGTTTATAGTTTATTATTATAAGATACTTTGAAAGAGATACAAAAAGAAAATATATGATAAAGAACTAAAAATTCAATAATGTATATATATTAATTAAACTAAATAACTTCTTTAGCACAAAACAACAACTGTAGCAATAAAAATAGAATTAATTTCTTGGTCTTCTATGAACATCAGCATGATCAACAGCTTCTTCTATAGTTTTTGATTTTTTGTTGCAAGCACTGCAAGAATATATGGTAGGCATTATTATTATTATATGATTGAATTATGGAAGTAAAAACAAAGAAAAGTAAAAACTTTTTTTAAAAAATGACAAAAAAAGTACTTTTATCTCTATATTTATATTAAAAGCATTGAAAAGAAAAACAGTATTAACATAGTTGGGTATTTGTTATTTGAATAGATAGTAGCTAATACAACTAAGAGAATTTAGAGATAAGACTAATCTATAACTAAAATTTAAAAAAAGTTTATTTAAATCTAATCAAATCTAAAAATATATATTATTATTATTATTATCTATCACAATTAGGAAGTAAAATAAACAAAAATAAAAAGAAAGCAGCTGAGTAAATTACTAATTATTATTATTATTATTAAATATATGTTGAAAATGTTCATTAGCGGCATGATCAATACAATCTTGTAAATTATTAAATGATATATCACAATGGTTGCAATGATATTTTTCTTTAGTCATGATGATTTGATTTGATTTTTAAAATGAAGAAACAATTTATTAATTTTAAGATTTCAAAGTTTATATATATATATATATATGTATTATAGATATTTGAATATGATTTGATAATGACGATGTATTTTCTTGTATAATCATTCGATTTGTGATTGACTATTCAATTCAGTTTAACTTTGGATTTATTGATAAAGACAAGGCGATAAAAGGCAAAGCGATAAAGGCGATTATTATATTTAAATTAGAGTTTACGAAAATGGTTGCAATTACAGATCTTTAATTTGAAAATGAATTGTATTTATTAAAACTTAAATCATATACAACCTAAAAACCAAAAAATAATAATAAGAAGAAAAAAATGACTTTAAAATAGGTAACAAAGTTAAAATTAGTAACAATAATAATATTCAAATACCACCATTCTAATAATATCAACAAAAATAAAAATTAGAAAAATTATTTATTTTTTTGGAAAAACCTTTTCTCTATGATGTAATACTTCATGTTCTATAGCATCAAGACGACTATCAAAAAGTTCGTTACAATATGTACATTTTTCTTTAACTCTTTTAGGCATTTTAAATTTAAACTAAAAAAATATTACTTTTAATGAATGATGATAACAACAATGAAAAAAAAAAAAAAAAACTCCAAAAAAAGAATATTGTGAATTTAGATGATTTTAGATCGTATAAATAATAAAAAAAGTTTATCAATTACATAACGCATCAATACAATCATAATACTTTCTTTAAACATGTGGTTGTGGATAATGTTGATGTTGAATTTGCAACCGTCAACAACAACAAAAAAAAAGAAAGAAAAAGAAAAGATGAAAATTATAATCAGCCGAGAAACAGAAACGTAAAGGTATCATTATTGTATCGATCTTTACTAAACGGCTTAATCATAAATTAAGATTCTTGTATAATCAACTAGTTTTATCTTTTTAAGAAGAAGAAAAGAAATAAGTTTAAATTTTAACCCTTTCCAAATTAAAATATTAAACAAATTGTTGTTATATCTATTTTTATATTTGTCAACTCTATTTTTGGTAAAAATAAACAAACCTAAAACTCTAAATTATGCAACGTAAGTTTAAAGTTTAATATAGATAACGAAATACAATTATTATTTAAACAGGAACCAAGTCATCGATGTGACGTATCTCCAAACAACCATAATTAAGAAATAAAAAAAAACAAAAAAACTAAACATTAAGAAGAAAAGAGTTATTCTAAAACAATTCTTAAACATATATATTCATTTCTAAATTAACAAATAAATAAAATAACCTTCAAAAACAAATCTGTTTAAGTATGTTGATCTTTACGATGTTCTAAATATTCAATATAATCATCAAACATATCATGACAATATTCACAATACCAATAAGACATAATTTAATTTAATTTAATTCAGCTTTTTTAAAAATTAATTTAATTTAATGAGTTAAATTCAAAACACAAAAATTGAAATGAAACAATTATTTTTTGTAATTTATATACTCTTTGTTTGTTAACCTAAATATGACGTATCCTCTTCAGCTTTGATTGTGTCATTTACTTTTCATTTTTGAATAACCAAGAAAAGAAAAGTTTAAAAACCTGTTGAATTGATGATCAAATTCCGGGGTCAGTCAATCACTTACTCAAACTCATCGATGAATCACATTGTTTGTTGGGCTTAAGAATATAGATATAAAACGTTTATTAAACAAAACATAAAAAAGTTTAAATTATTTAAAGTTTTTCTCTCGGTTAATAAACGATGATGAATTTTAATTATTATGAATAATAACAAATTGAAAAAAATATATTGAATAATAACTATTTAATAAATGAATGATATATAGAAAAAATAACCTAGTACCAATAACAACAACAACAACAATAACAACAATAACAACCTAATATCAACGATGAACTTCACAATGTTCTAAACAATCATAATAGTCATCAAAAGTTTCGTTGCAAACTTCACAATAAAATGATAAACTATGATTCATTAACCACCACATATAAAAACCAAAAAACCTTTATTTCTCGTATTTCTCTAAAAAATAAATTTAAATGATGATTTTGTTGATTTTAAATATAAAAAAAAAATTAATAATAATAAAAAAAAAGGTTACCTATAATATAAAAACATTGATGAAACATACAAAAACATATAAAAAATTGAAATTGGTTTTAGGATATATATCTTGTAACTTAAAACTTGAAAATTTTAAAACATTCATTTATTATTATTATTATTATTACCTAATTTCTATGAGCATAATCTCTATGTTTTACAAATTCATCATTATCAGTAAATCTAATTTTGCATTTTGGACAAATGTATAAAGCCATTGTTATTATATGTTATTATTAATATTTATTATCTAATAATTATTTAAAAGAAAAATTAAAATAATGAAGAAAAAAAAAAGAAGAAGAATGAAAAAATGAAATTTATAACATTTTCTAAAGTTTAAATAGTCTCATGAAATAAATATCAGAGGGGGTTTTAATAATGTTATCTTATCTCTTATGTTTAAAGGATATAAGGATTAAATATTTCGCAACTAACTTTTGAAACAAGAAAAAAAAAGAAATTACCTTGAGGCAATTAAACGAATATACAACCCACGATATATTATTAAACAAAAATTAAGTAATTAAGTATATTCTTATATAATTATAAACTAAAAAAAAAATATTGAATATAAAGTAAAATTTAAAGCACAAATCAGCATTAAACCAAAAATATTCAAACAAATATATATAAAACTATTGGATTTTATTATTGTAATATATTTTATTGCTTAAAAACTTAAAACAACATTTATCAAATTAATCATGTTCTTCTTCATGATCTCTTAATTCTTGATAAGTTTTAAATCTTGAATTACAAGTTGGACAAAGGTAAAAGACCGGCATTATAATTAATATTATCTATAATTTAAATAAAATAAAATAAAAAAGAAACAATGGTAAAAAATAAGATAACAAAAATTTTAAAAATTCATGACATTTTCTAAAGTTTAAATAGTGAATAAATGTTATCTATCATCATCATCATATCATTGTCATCTCCTTATTATATAAATAAAAAGTTTAATATTTTTTGCAACTTTGAAACGCGCTAAAAAAATAAAAAATTAAAGGGAATTGTGACAATTAAAATTAAACGAAGAATTTTTTTTTTTGAAACTACAACCAATCCCAGTTTCACAAATTTAACCCTACGATATTATTTAAATTAAGTAACTAAGTATATATTAATTATAAACATAAGATACAATTTAATATACGAAAAAAAAAAAGTAAAGAAAACTGACAAATATAAAACTTTTGATTTTATTATTATCGTATTGAATCCCCTCTATGTTGAGCTTTAATATGTTCTATAGCTTCTTGTAATTCAAGAAATTGTTTATTACAAATATCACAACGAAATAATTTAGACATATTGGTTAACTAGTTAGAAAAGAAAATAATAATTTGTAGTTAAAATATTTGAATTATATATATATTTAGAGTTGTTATCTACACTATTTGATATTTATTTTTTTTTTTTTTTTTTATCATTTAAATCTTGGTGAAAATACAACGTAACAAATTAAGCTTATGATTACTTCTAATAAACCTGTTGGGAAAATATACATATTGTGATTGTTAATTCTGAATGATAAGATGATATATATAATTTTTTTTAATTTTTATTAATTTTTTAAAAATTTGGGGAAAATTTGAATAAAAAAATTCTTACAAACAAAATATAATAGAGAAAAATTTCTTAAATAAACAATAAAATAGTACTTATATTATCAAATTTTTATACAAATAATAATTGAATTGAACTTAGCATAAAAAATTCTAAAACATTAATCACCTATACAATAAATGGTATGTACAACATAATCATCTGGAGTGATGAATGCTTTTTTACAAAGTTTACAATAATATCTATTTCTTCTACTCATGATTTCAAAAAAAAAACAATAAATTAACAACAATCTTTAAAGTCAAATAACTATAATTATTAAAAATAATAGAAATAAAAAATAAAAAATCACAATTTTTAAAAAATTTTTTAAAAATAAACAAACAAACAAATATATATATATTATATATTATACATAATAATATTAAGAAGTATCTTCATGAGTCAACATATGATCTAAAAATAACGGAAAATCATCAAATTTCCGATTGCAATCACTACATGTATAAATTTTATCTCTAAATGCCATAGTAAAACGTAATAAAAACCAAAACCTAAAAAAAAAGCCTAATTTGCTAAAAAATAAAAACCAAACATAAAGATAAAGAAAAAGAAGAATTAATAAAGTTTAAATACTCTTATTAAACAAAATATAATCTAAATAAAACCTAAATAAAAAAAAAAACAAATCACAAACAAAAAATTTAACTTTCCTCCTGACAACTAACTGTTTTATATAAGCGATTTTTGTTTTATAATAAAGTAAAAGGAGAAATTTTTTTCAAAAAACACCAAAATCATCATATTTTTAAATTTAAATTTGAAAACCAATATAAATATAAAATCCAAAAAATAATATGATAACTAATATAAAACAATAAAATTATTAAAAAAAATGAGTATCTGTATGTCTTAAAGCACTTTCCATATCTTCGAATTTTTTATCACAATATCTGCAACTATATCTACCTCTAATATCAGCCTTCATTATGAATTGTTGTTATTTCAAAAGAAAAGAAAAGAAAAGAAAAATGATTTAGGAATTATTCTACTTAATAAAAAATTCAAATGGAAACAGAATGATATATATATAAGATTATAAAATTAATCATCAAGTCAACAAACTACCACTATCTCGGGGAAGGGTTTAAGCGATAGTAATTATCATCAACCGAAACATTAGCGATACATTGTTGAATTAACAACTTGCGAGAGGGATTTTAAGATTTAAAAGTTTTATACTATCTGTTCTAATTGAAATAGATAGAATTCTTATGTGATGTGTAATATGTAAATAAAACATAGCCTTACCGCTAATTGTATGGACAACCAACTTTGTTGAACAAAACCATTTCAAGATGGAAAAACTTTAATTACAAAAAGGAAACCAAAATAAATCAAAACCAAAACAAAAACAAAAAAACGTTATTGTGGTTAAAGTTAAATTATCTTTGTTGCAATAATTATTATCTGATGAATAAGATTAAATGTAGCAATTCATTATTCAAATGACCTCTTTTTTACCCTCTTTACAAAACTCTGTAATGTAAATACCCAACAATTATTCAGTGCCTATTTTTAGATTTCTCAAAAGAAGAAGAATTAAAAAAAAAAGAAAAGAAATCTAAAGAGTATTTGATTATGATCTATAACATATTTCTTTCAAATTTGAAGTTGCGAAAAAAATCTACTAAAAAACATTTGTACCTGTATATAGAAAAATTGTTCTGTTGCAATTGTAATGATAAGCAAATAAACAATTATAAAACAAAATTAACGTCAAACGAAAGAATAGAAACAATAAGATTTAAAATAAGACTTATTATTAATAATAATTATACAAAAATAGTACTACATAAACTAAACAAAAACTAAAAATTAAAATTAAAATTAAACTGGAACAAAATAATTATTAAAAAATTAAAACAAATAACCGAAAAATTTAACGAAACGTCAATGAAAATGGCAATTAATACAACTTAAACAAAATCAAATCAAACAAAAAACCAACTTTTTAATAATAATATACAATATAAATATCATATATATGAGCAAATAGCTAACCAAAAAAATTGAAAAAATACTTATTTAAAATTGTTGTTCCCAAGACCAAGCATCATAAGTAACTCCATGTTTTTCACGTAAATGTTTTTTAACAGCCGGAGGATCATCAAATCTACGACAGCAAAAAGTACAACAAACTTGTGGAGGCATCTCTAAATAATAACGATAATAATAATAATAAGGAAAAAAAAAGGCTTTTAGCTTTGGTCTAAAAAAAATAGAAAAAAATAAAAAAAATTTTCGATACTCCTTTGGTTGCTTATATACTTTTTTTTTTTTACTATTCTAGTATAACCTTTAAATTCATTTTGTTTTTGTTTTCTTGTTGTTGATAATACTACTTATCATATCATAAATAAATATTCTGAATTAGGACTTTATTTTACCCAAAAAGAATTTTAAATAAACGTCACGCTAATTTATGCATGAAGTAAAAAGAGATCTGAACTGAATTGGGGTTGTTGACTCGCCTTTTCAATATTTTTATTTATCAATCATTATTTTTAGATTTCATCAACGCAATTTTCATTCGTTATTCATATTATTATTATTATTATTATTATTATTATTATTGGATGTAAGTGAATAAAAATATTTGAACAACGGATATATCATAGTTATTGATAATAATACAATAGAAATTTAAAGTTTATTACTATTATTTATTGTTTATGTTTTTTTGTTTTTTTGTTTTGTGATTCAATATTTCAAAATAGACCCTTTGATTCAATTAATCAGTCACAAAAATAATATACATATCATTGTTGATTACAACAAAAAAACTTTAATCTTTAGTTTATTTTTTGTTGGTCAAAGAAAAAGGGGAATAATCTACAATAATTATTTGTTTTTTTTGACGATAAAAAAATATGATGTATAATAATAATATATAATATATATAATAATAATAAAAACAAGTTATTTTTAAATTAATTATGGTTCAAAAATTTGAATAATATCAGTAGTACCAGTTTCTCTATGCAGATTATAAGCATGAGCTAAAGCATCTTCAAGATCATCATATTTCCTACGACAGACTTGACACATATATAGCATAATTGTAAAAAATGAATAAGCTGATTGAATTTGATTTGTGAAGATTAAAAAAAAAAATAAAAAAAAATTTAATTTTTTTGTTCGTAGATCTCGTAATTTTTATATTCAAGATTAAGGGGCTGGATAAAATAAAATAATAAAATTTTCTTGTGATCTATCTCAAAAAAAAACATACATACATTAAGAAATTTAAACTACAATTGAAAAATTATACATAATCTTATATATATTATATTATATTATATAATAAAACTTATTTTAAAAGCATATTTGGTTTTATTTTTATTCCCAATTATGATTATAAATCATATGTTCGTTATAATCTCTGTAATTTTTAAATTCATCACAACAAACTTCACAAGTATATTTCATCTTTACCAACCTAAATTACCAATGGAATTAATTAAACTTAAGCCAAAAAGCAAACAAAAAAAAATAAAAAAGATGTATAAAATTGTAGTTTTTGAAAAATTGATCTTCCCCCCAATATATATAAAAAAAAGTTTTTTAAAGAAATTATACATAACAATTAATGATTACAACTACCCGCCCCATGAAATATAACAAATATAATAAATTTATATATATTAATAATAATAATAATAATATAACCTAAATATAATTTTAAATATCTTTATCATGAACTAATTTTTGATGATTTTCATACTCTTCATAATTTCTAAAATAAACATATTTACAATCAGAACAAAATAATGTATTACCCATAATATAATATAATATCAAAAAGCAAAGTAAAGTAAAGCAAAGAAAAGACCTATCTAAAAATAGGACACTAAAAATAGCACCAAAGTAATAAAATTTTCCAAAGCAATTTGAACTTTATTGAAATTAAAATTTTACTGAAAAAAAGCAAAAAAGTATAAATAAATTTTTATAAAAAAGAGGCAAAGTAAGGGTTTAAATATTAATGAAACAACTCCTAGAGTGTAAGAGAGAGATAGTAGAATATTCAAAGTTATCTATATTATCTGAAAAATCTGAAACAAAGAGTATTCAATGTTATCTATATTATCTGAAAAATCTGAAACAACAAAATTATAAATATTCTATGTAATTAATTCTATACAGTGAATATTAAAACTAAAACTAAACTTCTACCAAATTTTTCCAAAGTATATTTTCTAATCCCCTTAAACTCTTTAATTTAGTTCTTTATTTCAAATTCTATTCAGAAATTCATTTTATTTGTAATCTGAAAAAAATCATGTACAACAATAGAAGCAAATATTAATTAATAGTTGTATATAATTTTTTATATAATATAAGAATATTAAATTAAAAATAAAAACAGAACAATAAAATATAATATTCTTTATATTGTTAATAATTTGTATATACATTAAATATAACCCCTTATCAACCAAATATCCAAAGACCGAAAAATTATTACCAACGTAAAAAAAAAAACGTAAAAAAAAATCATTTATTGAATAGCATAATTATGATCAAGTTGATGAGTAATAAAAGCGTCATAATTATAAAATTTTCTATTACAACGTCTGCAAATATAAGTAATACGAGCCATAGTAAAATCAAAATGTCTTTCTTTATTTAAAAAAAATTTTTATGAAATTGATAAAAATGAGTTTTTTCTAGAGTATTTATATATTAGAAGAATAATAAAAAAATATTATCATGAAACTTAATCCATGACCTATTGTTGTGAGTTTAGGGTTTGCTTCTGATAACAACAACAACAACAAGAACAACAACTCAGTAATAATGGTTATTACTATTAGTATAATAATTGTTACAAGAATGATAAAAAGGAATTCTATTCTTAAAGTATATACTTTATTATTCTTATTCAAACTGTTAATTCTTTAATCCTTTATGCATAATACAAATGCAAATCATATAATAATAATATGGATGTATGTATGTATGTAAAGTACTTGGCTTACACAGTTTCACAATAACTACTATTCTATTGTGAATGAAAGAGAGACATATATCTTCTATGAATAGAATATTTTAAACATCTTTAATTAAATGAGTAGAATATCTGATATTAAAAGTAGATATGAAAAGAAGAGAAATATTTCTGTTTTTCTTTGTTAAGGAGTTCTTTTTGCGGTTCTAGTTCTGCTGTTTCGGCCGTAACGTATATAATAACGTTTCAATACAAAAGTTTATGAATAAAGCCTTTTCTAACCAATATTCTATTCTACTCTCTTAAGTTTAACTATAAGTATAAGTATAACCATAAGTATAACTATAACTGTATATTCTACATTGGATATCTCAAGACATTTAAGTTTAAAACTAAAAGAATAATTAGTTAAAACGATGTTACATAATGAATTATGTAACCGATGTAAAATAAAAATAAAAAAATAATTAAGATTATTAAGCAAATTTTTTATAGTCAAAAAACCCGATAAAAAAAAAAAAAGACAAAGAAAACAGAAAAAACATTTTTCAATTTATCTATCCAAATTGGTTGCCACTTTTTAACAAACTAATTTCTATTCAATGGAACAGTTAGAAATAGTTACAGGAGGTATATCTTCCTCTTCTTCAAATTGGTTATTCAATAATCATCATCAATTATTTTCACTTCTATCTACTTCTTTTCAAGATAACAACAATAATAATAATACCAACTATTATGATGATAACAACAATAACAATTCAACTACTTCTTCTTCTTTAAATAATTGGTTAAGTTGTAATACAAAACATGATGGTTGGGGTCCTTTATCTTCAAAATATAATGATTTAACTCCTTGTTTTTTACAAGGTATCTTATTTGGTATTTCATCAATTTTAATGATTTCAACTGGTTTATATCAATTATATTATTTAAAAAATAAAAAAATTACTATTGCAAATAGAATTGGTTGGAATTTTTATTTAAAATTATTATTAGTATTTATTCAATTAATTTTTCAAATTTTATTAGTTACTACTTTTAAAAAAATTGGTATAATTAAATTTTCTTTAAATTTAAATGTTTTAGCTACTATTATTGCATTATCAATTCATTATTTAGAACAATTTAAATCAACTATTCCAAATGGTGTATTATTATTTTATTGGTTATTTCAAATTATTTTAAATTTAGGTAGAATATCTAATTTATATTTAAGACATCAAATTAATAATGAATTTGGTACTTTAATTATTTTATCAACTATTAATTCATTTATAATATTATTAGTTGAAATAATTTTTCCAATGAAAGCTTTAAATCATTATAATAGATTATATAAAGAATCTCCTTATGATGAAGCAAATGTATTTTCAAGAATTACATTTGATTGGATGGGTAATTTAATGAAAAAAGGTTATTATAAATATTTAGTTGAAAATGATTTACCTCCTTTACCAAAAGAATTAAAATCTTCAAGAACTACTGAATTATTTGATCATTATTGGAATAAACAACCAAATCATAAAAAATCATTATTTTGGGCTATAGCAAAATCTTTTGGTTTTGAATTTTTATTAGGTGGTATTTTTAAAGGTGTTCAAGATTCTTTAGCTTTTATTCAACCTCAATTATTAAGATTATTAATTAAATTTGTTAATGATTATTCAAAATCAGTTAAAATTGGTGAACCAATTCCATTAACTAGAGGTTATATGATTGCTGTTTCAATGTTTATTGTATCAGTTGTTCAAACATCATTTTTACATCAATATTTTCAAAGAGCTTTTGATTTAGGTATGAAAATTAAATCTTCTTTAACTTCTGTTATATATAATAAATCATTAATTTTATCAAATGAAGCAAAACAAGAATCTTCAACTGGTGATATTGTTAATTTAATGTCTGTTGATGTTCAAAGATTACAAGATTTAGTTCAAAATTTACAAATTATTTGGTCAGGTCCATTTCAAATATTTTTATGTTTATATTCTTTACATAATTTAATTGGTAATTCTATGTGGGCAGGTGTTGCAATTATGATTATTATGATTCCTTTAAATGCAGTAATTGCAAAAGCTCAAAAAAAATTACAAAAAACTCAAATGACTTATAAAGATGAAAGATCAAGATTAATTAATGAAATTTTAAATAATATTAAATCTTTAAAATTATATGGATGGGAAGAACCTTATTTAACAAGATTAAATCATGTTAGAAATGATAAAGAATTAAATAATTTAAAAAAAATGGGATTATTTATGTCTGTATCAAATTTTAGTTGGAATTTAGCTCCATTTTTAGTTAGTTGTACAACTTTTACAGTATTTGTTTTTTTTCAAAAGAAAACTTTATCAACTGATATTGTTTTTCCTGCTTTATCATTATTTAATCTTTTATCTTTCCCATTAGCTGTTGTACCAATGGTTATTACAAATGTTGTTGAAGCTCAAGTTGCTATTGGTAGATTAACAAAATTTTTAAATGGTAGTGAATTACAATCAGATGCAGTTATTAAAACTTCAAAAGCTAAAAATATTGGTGATACAGCTGTATCAATTAAAAATGGTACATTTTTATGGTCAAAAGCAAAAGGTGAACAAAATTATAAAGTTGCATTATCAAATATTAATTTAATTTCTAAAAAAGGTCAATTAGATTGTATTGTTGGTAAAGTTGGATCTGGAAAATCTTCAATTATTCAAGCTATATTAGGTGATTTATATAAATTAGATGGTGAAGTTACATTACATGGTAAAATTGCTTATGTATCACAAGTTCCTTGGATTATGAATGGTACTGTTAAAGATAATATTTTATTTGGTCATAAATATGATGGTGAATTTTATCAACATGTATTAAAAGCTTGTGCATTAACTGTTGATTTAAGTATATTACCAAAAGGTGATAAAACTGAAGTTGGTGAAAAAGGTATTTCATTATCTGGAGGTCAAAAGGCAAGATTATCATTAGCTAGAGCTGTTTATGCAAGAGCAGATGTTTATTTATTAGATGATCCATTAAGTGCAGTTGATGAACATGTTGGTAAACATTTAACTGATCATGTATTAGGACCTCAAGGTTTATTAAAAACTAAATGTAGAATTTTAGCAACTAATAATATTAAAGTATTATCAATTGCTAATAATATAAATTTAGTAAGTGATGGTAGATTAGTTGAACAAGGTACTTATGAAGAAATTATTAAACAAGATAATTCTAAAATTAGAGCATTAATTGAATCATTTGGTAAGAAAAGAAAAGATAATAATAATAATAATGGTGATTCAATAACAACTGCATCATCAACAACAGCATCTGTTATGGAAGGTGGTGAATATGAAGTTAAAGATGATATTAATTTACAAGATTTAGATTCTGATATTGATATTGAAATTGAAAGTTTAAGAAGAGCATCTGAAGAAAGTCATGTACCTGATGAAGAAAGAGATCCAGAAGAATTGGAAGAAGAAGAAGATGAAGATACTAAAGCAAGAAAAGAACATTTAGAACAAGGTAAAGTTAAATGGGATGTTTATTTAGAATATGCAAAAGCTTGTAATCCATTACATGTTGTTATATTTTTATGTTTTTCATTTAGTTCATATTTAATTAATGTTGCATCAAATGTTTGGTTAGAACATTGGTCAGATATTAATTCAAAATATGGTTATAATCCTCATGTAACATATTATTTAGGAATTTATTTTTTATTAGGTATTGGATATTCATTTGCTACATTAATTCAAAATACATTTTTATGGATATTTTGTACTATTGAAGGTTCAAAAAAATTACATAATTCAATGGCTATAAGTGTATTAAGAGCACCAATGACATTTTTTGAAACTACACCAATTGGTAGAATTTTAAATAGATTTTCAAATGATATTTATAAAATTGATGAAGTTTTAGGTAGAGTTTTTAATATGTTTTTTGGTAATACATTTAGAGTTTTCCTTACAATAATAGTTATTTGTTTTTCAACTTGGCAATTTATATTTTTAGTTATACCATTAGGAATATTATATATTTATTATCAACAATATTATTTAAGAACTTCAAGAGAATTAAGAAGATTAGATTCTGTATCAAGATCACCAATTTTTGCAAATTTTCAAGAATCTTTAGTTGGTGTATCAACAATTAGAGCTTATGGTAAAGAAGAAAGATTTAGTTATTTAAATAAATCAAGAATTGATAAAAATATGAGTGCATATCATCCTGCAATAAATGCAAATAGATGGTTAGCAGTTAGATTAGAATTTTTAGGTTCAATAATTATTTTAGGTTCAGCAGGATTATCAATTTTTACATTAAAAAATGGTCATTTAACTGCTGGATTAGTTGGGTTATCAGTATCATATGCATTACAAATTACTCAATCATTAAATTGGATAGTTAGAATGACAGTAGAAGTTGAAACAAATATTGTATCAGTTGAAAGAATTTTAGAATATTCAAGATTAAAATCAGAAGCACCAGAAATTATTGAAAATAATCGTCCACCAAAAAATTGGCCAAATCAAGGAGAAATTAAATTTAATAATTATTCAACAAAATATAGACCTGAATTAAATTTAGTTTTAAAAAATATTAATTTAGATATTAAACCTCAAGAAAAAATTGGTATTGTTGGTAGAACTGGTGCAGGAAAATCATCTATAACATTAGCATTATTTAGAATTATTGAAGCATTTGAAGGTAAAATAATTATTGATAATATAAATACATCAAGTATTGGATTAGCTGATTTAAGACATAAGTTATCAATTATACCACAAGATTCACAAGTTTTTGAAGGTACAATTAGATCTAATTTAGATCCAACAGAAGAATATAATGATGAACAAATTTGGAAAGCATTAGAATTATCACATTTAAAAGATCATGTAATGAAAATGTTTAAAGATAATTCAGAAGAAGGTATTGAAAATCCATTATTTGTAAAAATATCAGAAGGTGGATCAAATTTATCAATTGGTCAAAGACAATTGATGTGTTTAGGTAGAGTTTTATTAAAATTAAATCATTCAAATGTTTTAGTATTAGATGAAGCAACAGCAGCAGTTGATGTTGAAACTGATCAAATTTTACAACAAACTATTAGAAATGAATTTAAAAATAAAACTATTATAACTATTGCTCATAGATTAAATACAATTTTAGATTCTGATAGAATTTTAGTATTGGAAAAAGGTGAAGTTGCAGAATTTGATACACCTTCAAAATTATTAGAAAATAAAAATTCTTTATTTTATTCATTATGTCAACAAGGTGGATTTATTGAAGAATAAATAAGAACTTATATAGAAGAACAATAATAATGTATATTTATTTTTTTTTGAATTAATGTTCACTTCTTTTACGTAAGATATTAATATTAAATAATTGTTGAAAATTAGATTTTGAATCAACTTCAATAGGAATTGAATCAATTATATTATCAACAATTTCAACTTTTGATAAATCTTCAATTAATTCCAGTTCTTCAAATTTTAAAAATTTTAAAGATTTTGAATCTGAATCTAATGAAATTATAAATTCACCACCAATTGAATTAAATGTAAAATCAATTATAGAATCAATAGTTTTAAAAGTTTGAAAATGAATAATTTCAAAATCATTAATAATTTCAAAAATTAATAAAATTGGAGTATTTTCAATTAAAACAATCAAAAATTTCCTATCATTTTTTTCAAATACTTCAATTTTCGATATTGAAATTTCAGGTAAACTTAAATCATTTCTAAATCGTTCAGGAGTTAAATGAAAATCATTTAAATAAGGTTCAATCAAATTTCTTAATTCAATTTTATTAATTAATTCACCATTATACCAATTCCATAAACATAAGAAATCATCACCACCACCCAGAAATAATAAATCATGATTATAATTAGGTATATAAATTTTTGAAATAAAATTATCATGATTTAATAAATAATTTTTAATAACATAACTTTTTGGAAAATTTGAAATTTTAATATGTTCATCACGATCAGCAGTAATTAAAAAAAATTTCTCTTGGTGGTGCTTTGTTAAAATTATATCTGTTAACATACTTACATGACCTAATATAGGTTCTAATTGATCTTCTGGAATACATGGAGAATTCATATCAATTTGATAAACATCTCCGAATTTATCTGCAATTACTATAATATCATCATAAATACTTAAAGAAGATGGTCTTTTTGGAATGATTTGACGTTTAATTAAATTCAAACAATTTTCAGACTTATTATTTTCAAAATCAATATTGAAAATTAATATAGATTTATCAGAATCAGTAGATGCAATTAATTTCTCACCATGAATTTTTAAAGATCTAATATAATTTAATATAGGTTGTTTAATTTTAATTTTTTTTTTAGTTTTTGAATCTTGTTGATCATTATTATGTATTGAAGAATTTAAATCTTTCCATTCTCCTATTTTTGTACCGGTTGATAATTCAAATACTTGAATTATATTTTGATTTGATGTGAATAAATGTTTTGATGTGGTTGTTAGTATTTGATTTGGATGTTTCATTGATGATATTGTTTATGTTTGTTTGTTGTGATGATTATTTGAAAAATTTTGAAAAAAAAAAAAATAAAAAAATAAAAAAAAAATAAGATGCGTTTTGAAATTCATGCGAGAAAAGAGAAGAGAGAGAGAAAGAAATTATGTGTGGTTATTTTTGTTTGCAACTATCGAAATGACAAAAGAGTCATATACCCAATTTGTTTTAATCCCCTCAATAATATAAATTGAAAAAGATAAAGAATTATTATTTTGAATTGACAAAAAGATAATTAAATTATTCATCTTGTGATAATTTTAGAAAAAAAAAAACGTTATCTATCTAATTTTATTTTATTTCGTCTATATTTAATTAATTAATTCTCCTCGCTTATCTCTCTCTCTATCTCTTCATATTTGTTTCATCATATTAGATATGGTCATTTAAGTTCTCCAATTTACAACTTTACAGATATATAAAGACAGGTATTTCTGAAGAATCAAAATTATTCTTCTTTTTTTTTTTTATTTCATTGATATTTTATTTTATTTGGTTTTATTTTATTTGGTGGTTATAATTATTATGGGACTTATTCGTACTTGCAGAATTTGTAAAAAAGAATTCGATAGTGTTATTGAAATGGAAGAACATAAACTTAATGAACATGGTGTAATGTTTTAAAAAATTAATTACTTATTTACTATGTATGTATGTGTGTATTATGCTGAAATTATATAATTATATATATATGTTTGTTTGTTTTTTTAGTTATTTCTTTTTAAATCCCCATCCTGATGTCCAACTCTTTTTAGGTGGTGGTGGTGGTGGCAGTATTATTGTATCATCATTATTTGAAATTTTTTCAAATCCTGAAGATAATTCATCAATATCATTATTATTTTCTTTTTCATGTTCATGTTCATCATCTTTTGGAGATTCTGTATTTCTATCATCTATAATATCATCAATTATATCATTAACATCATCATCATCATCATCATCATTATCATCATCATCATCAGTTGTATCATCAATATATTTATGCATTTTAATACCTTCATTATTTGGTGAACTTATAGGACTTTTAAATTTAAAATTATTAAAAAAATTTGAAATATTTTTATTTATAAAATTTGATTCATCATTATTTATTGTTGTACCAATATGTTTTGGATCAATAAAATTAAATATAAATTCATCAGACATTATATTCCAAATTTTAAAATTTTTTGTTAATTTCCATGATTCAATAAATTCAAATTTAAAATCATTTATTGTAATTGGATCTTTAAAACCTGGAGGAAATTGATTAAATTTTTCATTATATTGATAATATCTCATACTTGATATTAATGATGATAAATAATCTTCAAATTGATATCTAATATAATCATCACTACCTAAAAAATCATCTTTATTTTTTTGTTCAGATGAAACTATTTGAATTAAATTTTGAATAAATTTTCTATCATTTGAACTTAAATTTAATTCAGGTGGTATATACAGATTATTTTTTGGATATGTAACTTCATTTGTATCTAAATTAATTAATATATCAATATTAAAATTTGTTGCTTGATTAACAAATAATAAATTTGAACAACCAATCATAAAACTTTCATTATTTAATTCATCCAATTGTTGTAAAGGTAAATAAGGATTCCAAAATGAATTTTTTGTATTAAAAATTTGTAAAGGTAATCCAAAAAATCTTAACATTGATAATCTATCATTTGTATTTAATGATTGAGGTTTAATTAATGGTCCATTAGTTTCAATATAATCTATTAATGGACATCCAGAATCATCTAAATTATTAATTAAATTTGGTATTAATGAAATTAAATTATTTTGAAATTGTGTTAAAATTTCTAAATTATTATTTGAATAAATTAAAATTTTTTTTTCTAATAATAAACTTTTAAATATAATTAAAAAATTTGATCTAAAATTTAATATAGAAGATTTTAAATTTAAATTTATATAATTTTCTTCTTCAATTTCTGAATGTAATTCATTATCAATTAATTTAAATTGATTATTTAAATTATCAAATAAATGTTCTAAAATTTCAAAATTATTAAAAGTATCTTGTTGAAAATAACTTTTTGTTATAATTGATAATTTTTCTTTAATTTTTGTAAATAATGGTTGTCTTCGAACAATTACAACTATAGCTTTTTGAACAATAGATCTTGTAATATCTTTATTTCTATCTCTTTCTTCTTGACTTAATAAACTTGTTTTAACTTGTCGAACACATGAACAACCAAATAAAGTTTTTAAATGTCTTGGATCACCTTTAAAATTATTTAAATCTTTAAAATCATCTATAGAATTTTGTTGATCAAAATCATAAACTAAATTAAAATTTGAAAAAGTTTCTTCAAATAAATGTGATCCATCAGGTAATGCTTGAAATGGTAAATTTTTAAATAATTTTGAAGAATAATTTGGATGATAATTTGATTTCCACCATTGAATTTCTGGACCTCTTTGATGATGAAAATCAACTAATCCTATAGCAAATATCATATCATCAATTTTTGATTCACTATATCTTCTTGTTGTTGTTGGTGTCATAATTGGTAAATTTTTAATTTGTATAGATTTTCTTTTTGAATTTATTGAACTAATTGAATTTCGTTTAGTATTATTATTTGATAAAATTGATGAAGTATCTGATTGTCTTCTTTCTAATTCTGGTACTGTATTATTATTATTATTTGATGAAACATTACTAATAGTTCGATTTGAACCTAATTTAATAGGTCTAATTTGAAATTCTTCACTTATATTAACTCCATTATTTATACTTATGTTATTGTTATTATTATTATTATGAGATGCAGGTGCACTAGATCTTCTAGGTGATATATTTGATAAATTTGAAAAAGTTGGTTTAGTTGGAGTATTTGATCCACTATTTGATGATGAAGAATTTGAAACAGTTGAAGTTCTATCTCGTTGTTTAGTTAATCTTAAAGGTCTTAATTCTGCTGTTGTATTTATAGTATCTAAACTATTTCGTTTTTTGGATGATGTTATTGATTTTTGTGGAGATTGTATGGGTGTTGAATCAGTCCATGAATTATCTGAACTCATATCTAAAAATGTAGAATAATAATGCTGATGATAATAATAATAATAATACTAATAATACTTTAATTGTACAAAATAAATAAATATATATGTGAAAATGTTGAATAATACCAATTGGTTTCTGTTGTTGTTGTTGTTGATGTTGTTGATAATTTAATTAATTTGTTATTACAAAGAAAACTTCTAGTTTTATTGAAAACTTTAATACTTTTTTTTTTGTTAGTGTTGATTTTACTTTTGCTTTTACTTTTCTGTTGTTTCGCTCTTGAGATAATACAATTATTTGTTACTTCGTGTTAATGTTAATGTTAATATGTAGTAACATATAGAAAAGATTTAGTTCCACTTCAACTTTCTTAAAAGGGTTGTATAAGGAAGTTATATTCTAATCAATTACTGTTTCAAACTTTATAATAATTTTCTGAAACTGAAACTGTTTATATTTGATCTACCAAACCAACCAAAAAAAAAAAAAAGTAAAAATTTTTCAATACGGGGGGTGGTTAGATTTGTTAGACGATAAAAATAATAAATAAAAATAACGAAAATATGCCAAAAGTTTTCTAAAACAAAACATCGCTAAGAATTTAGTGTAGTATAGTATATATTATAATGTTACGATGTGTTGTAGACCAACCAACTGCAAAAGTTTTAAGAAAAGTTAAGTTACAACATAACCATTATATATTATATATTGTTTGTATGTAGAAAAACAGATCATTTAAAAAAAATAAAGATCAGATAAATTTTTTAAACTCCAGTGCCGAAATCAAACACATCACGTGCTTCGGTTTTATTATTCCGTCACAACTCCAATTTACTTTATTTTACTTGTACTTTATTTTGTGTCTTGTGTCTTGGCAATTAATGAAAAATGAAATTATCATAACCAAATAATATAACAATAGCAATCAATCTTAACAAAAGGGGTTCATCTCATATATTAAATTAATTGCAACTTTCTTTTTTTTATTTTATTTTATTTTAAAACTAAAACTAAAATATATTAATATATGACTTAAATCATATTCTTATCTAACTCCTTAAAAAAAGGAGTAATTGATAGATAGATAGTAATATGAAACAATAGGATATGTATGTATTTCAATTGTATGTATGTATGTAACAAGTGCAAATACAAGTAAGAACAAACAAATCAAAAAAATGTTTTAGCCTCGCGAAGAAGATGATCTTAATAAATAACGTATAATAAACGTATAATATATTATCTACAAAGTTACTAGTATTACAAAAGATATTAGATAAAACGTTGTTAATTCTGTATTTGAAATCCAAGGAATATTAACAAAAAGAAAAGACTTATTTCTTGATTTATTTATATTTATAGCCCAATCTTATTTAATTTTATTTTGCATTTTCTTTTTCTTTGTTGTTTTTTTCTTAGTCATTTTTTCAAGACACAGTATTCTTTTCACTTTTTCTTGTAACATTACTACATACATAAATATACAACTACTGTTTAATGTATATATAAATATCATCTTCTTCTTCTTCTACTTTTTTTTTTTCAATTTAAACTTTTCCCTTTTAATTACCCTTTTTTCTTTCTTTTCTTTTCTTTTCTTTTCTTGCTTAATTTTTCAAACAAATTTTAATATAAAATGTATGTTCCTGATAAAGAATTAGTTAAAAGACTTATTTATAGAAATGGTTATTATTATAATGATGGTTGGTATAGATGGAGATGGTTATTATGGTTATTAATTTTAATTCCAATAATTTTAGTAATTGTTTTAATGTTAATAAGAAGAAGAAAATCTCAAAGAAAAGTAGTTTATCCACAACAACAACAACAACAATATCCACCTCAACAACAATATAATCAACAACCTTATTATTATAATCAAGGTGAACCAAAACCAAATTACAATTACAATAATAATAATGATTTACCTCCTCAACCAACTCCTGGTTATGTACCACCTGAATATCCAGAAACTTCACAACCTTCTTATGGTGGATATTCTACAACTCCTCAACATCAAGGTAGTTATAATTTAGTTAATGATGAATATTCAAGACCTGATGGTCCACCTCCAGCTCATACAAAAAATTAATAAGTTCCTTGAATTAAAAGATATTTAAAAAAGAAAAAAATTACAAAGTAATAGTAGCGTGCCACCACTACCACTACCACTACCACCAGTACTACCACCAGTACTACCACCAGTACCATGATCTCGCAGCATTTTTTTACAGTGATACCCTTTTTGCCCTGGGGAGTTAGGTGCCCTCAGCCTTCAATTCGCGTCATTCATTTTTTGTTATGAATAATTTTATACAATAATATAAAGATATTGTTTTATTTTCTTTTAGTTTCTTCTTTTATATCTTACTTTAATATATATGTATATTTAACTATATAAATATCTCTAATTCTTAATAGGTAAATCATTTAATTGTTTTGATAATTGTTTTAATTTTTTAAATTCATAATATTTTCTAATAAATTTATATAAACCAATTATAATAAAACAATAAATTAAACTAATTAAATTTAAATAAAAATCTATAAATTTATCATTTTCTGACCAATTTAAAGAAAATCCAAAATACTTTGAAAAATAACTATAATTATTATCATCATTAGTATAATAAAAATTACTTCCAGTATTTAAATTTTCAATTTCTTTTTCAATATTTAAATAAATTTTTTTTAATTCTTCATTACTTGTTGTTTGAATTAAAAATTTAATTAATTTAGAATCTTTTTTATTTAAATAAATTAATTCATTTTTAAAATTTTCAATAAAATATTTATTCATTTCAAAATATTTAAAATAATTAAAAATATAAATAAAATCACCATAATTACCTTTATTTTTTGAAATTTTTAATAAATTTAAATAATTTAAATTTTCTTTATCATTTTTAATTTTTTCAACTATTTCAATATCTCTAAATTTAACATCTATTCCAAATGGTCTAAAATCAATACCTTTTATAATAAATAATTTATTTGATTCCATTAAATTAGAAAGAATAGGTTCATATGATGATAATTCATAATCATTATCATAATCATCATCTTCATTATTAGATTCTTGAATTAAATTATTATTTGCAGTAATTAAATTAATTAAATATAAAAATATTGTATAAAATAATAATTTCATTTTATATTATATTATTCTATATTTTGTGATATTACTATTATTTTACGAAGTATTTATTCTAAACGCAAATTAAAAAAATAAAAAAAATTGAGAGGAATTTTTAGTTGTTTAAATAATATTTTGAAGTGGTTATGATCAAATAATTAAAATGAATGAGTCTTTTATTTTTGAACAGAGGCTTAATTTATAAATTAAACCAAAAGATTTACAATTTAATTTAATTTAAATTCTATAAATAGTTTTTATATATTCAATTGAAAATGATGCATTATTTCATAAATCTCTATAAAAGCAACAACAACAAAAAAAAATAGAATGTGGAAATGATAATGATATCATCATCCCTTATTTAATAGAAAATTATGCAATGAAACTTATAAGCTGAAAATTAGTCATAGCCATTCATTCAAATGGATTTTGTCAAGTGTGAGAATGTAAAAGTAATATTTACCCCTTCCCTTCCTTCCTTCCTTCCTTCCTTTAGATATAGAAATTGGAATCGTTCGATTTACCAAGAAATTTTCATTTTGTAAGATTTTTCGTATTTATCCATCAAATTATATTTCTATTTTAATTTTATTCAATATATATATATATATATATAATCTATTTAATCATATATTATTAACATACCTACTTTTAAGAGAGTATCTACTTATTTTCATACAAAGAAGAGATATTATAATGGATTGTATTAGACTACTATGCACTACCATCCTTATCATTATAACATGGCTCATAATAAGCAATTTCATATAAAAAAATCAAAATCAAAATTTCATAATATGAACATCAATTGTTTTAGATTATTAACATCTATGTAATTAATTAATTTCTAGAGAAATATAAATCTATTAAATAATTTACATCTTTTAAATAAAGATTTGAAATATATTTAGAGCGAAAAAATAAAAAGATCCAAAACATGAAACAAGGTATTTTGTTAATTTTCTCTGGCTGGAGACCCGTCATTGGCTGAAACGACCTAAACCACACGAATAAACAAGAAAGATTATTAAATTGACTAACAAATCTTGATTATTGTATGATACACTCTCTTATTATTATTATTATTATTATTTGTTTTTTCTTTAATTATTCCAAAAAGAATAAGGGTCAAAAGAGTTTTGATGAATTAATCAAAACTAAATACTCCTATTAAGAATCATCTCTGATTGATTCGATACAATACTATGTATATAAATCTAACTATATGAAATTTTTGTTGTTATTAAAAATACCACTTTTTATATATATATGAGTGTTATATGATGTGTATACATAAACAAAACACACATTACCTACATATTTAAATTTTTACTATAAACACAACTAACAATTATAAAAATGAAAATGTTGTTGTGGTTTATTATTGATGATATTATTGTATTTGTATATTATAAATCACTTTTGAAACTATTTATAAACATAAAAATAAGATTTGTATTTTTTTGTTGGAGCGGCGGGGTTTATTTATATAATTGCACTTTGCAACCATTTTCTAATTTACGCACACACACTTCTCATTCATATTATCTATAACATGAGTAAATTTTGTTTTTTTTTGGGAATATTTAAACCCTGGAAATTTCCCTGAAAATTAAAAAAAATTTTTTAGAACAACAATCTACATTTTTAGAGTTACAACTGCATCTTGGTTTTCAAAATTTTTTTCATTTGTTACTTACATTTCTTGCAAAAATAATTATAATATCCGGAAAGTTTACAATTAATTTATATTTAACTAATATGTAATTAAAATAAATGTGTTATTTTGTTTTTAAACATGGGTTATTTATATCTTTTTTTTTTCATGTAACTCCAGGATAATATTCAAATACTTAAATTTTGTTAATTTGTATCTATAAGATTATTTAAATCAAAGATAAAATTTCAAAATTGAATTTTATTTTACTGTGCTAGTTGAGTATATGCCCAGGCTAAATGGCTTTTGAAGGACTATTTTAGTAATTTTTGGAACCAGTTTATTTCTTTATTTCTTTATAATTTCAAATATATGAATTTTATTCAATACTTGAAGTTGATTTTATAAAATGTATAGTTGTTTATAATTATTTATATATATATATATATTTATTCTTTGTTTATATTAAAATATTGTAGATTTTTGATCTTTGATTATTCTTTTAATTTACGTACTTTTCAAAAAAATTCACAATCTCTTTCTAAATCTTTATTTTAAGCATAATTAGAGACTTTTTATAATATATAATAAGTTTATTATTTGATTCTATTTTAAATTTTCTAAATTTTTTTTTTGTATGGAAAATAGATTGCAACATTGAAAATCAAGAACTCTCCATACAAAATTTCAAAATTCTAGAAGTAGAATTCAAAGTAGAGATTAAATATGTTATATGTTTATCATTTATCTGTCTAAATATTTACCTAAAGTAGAATCACATACATAACTGTATGACTGAAAAGAATGGTTATTTCATTAGCTAAATTTAGATGTCCCATTCTATAACACTTCTTAAAAGAGATCATTAAATTGTTTAAACTGTATGATATCTTGAGTTTTATTTAATATTTATTTCTATTAGTTTATTTATTCTATAAAATACGGACCAACTTAAATGAAAGAGTTTGACAAATAACTTCATTTAATAATTATAAATCAATTGATTACTAAATGGAACGATTTAAATGAGATTAATGTTAAATCAAGTTAATGAAACTGATTGATTGATTCAATAAAATATATATCTATACAAATAAATGGCAACATTATATATTATATATATAATTATATTATTTGGATTATTGAGCGATTATGTTTTTTTACTTCCCACCCCCCTAAAAAATAAAACATACACATTTTTAAAAATTATATAAATACTCAGAAAAATCCAATTTTGTTTTTTTTTATTTATTCTATTTTTTTCTTTTCTTTTAGAAAAGAATTAAATTAAAGGAAACAATGTTATAAAAATATTGTTTATATTATATGTATATTTATTATTAATTTAAAAAAAGGATAGATTTACTAACAGACCAAATTCAGATTAACTAAGTTTAACTTAAATATTTTGATTTCATTTTTTAAAGCTTTTGTTTATTTTCAATAAGTGGATGATTTAACAATTCATATCTAGAGTAATTTTAATATTATTTAAAATTAAAAGATAGTTTTGATATTTTTTGAATTGATTTATATCCAATGATTATACTTTTATAGTATAATTAATTTCAAATTTTTAAAAATATTATTTATTTTATTGAATTATATTGTTTTTGATTTTTATATAATTAATTATATTTCTAAGTATTTTAATCCAGGATATAATCATCAAAAACAAAATAAATCTATCCCCAAATTTATCCTCAAATTCAAGGTCGTCGCACATGGAGGTACCATGTCTTGAAATTTAATTTCATTATAAATCAATTTTTGGAAAAAGGTTTGAAAATTATATTAACTTTTGTTTTATAGTTTTTAAATTACTAATTTCTATATTTTAATCTTTTAATGGATATTATTATTTCATGTATTGATATTATTATTTCATGTATTGATATTATTATTTCATGTATTGATTTGATTATTTAAGGATAAAGTATTTAATGATATTTAAAAAAAAAGTAAAATTTTAGTACAGAATAAAAAAGACAAAAAGTGAAAAATATCAAAATTTATGATCCCTATAATTTTTGTTATGAGAACAAAAACAGTCCACCATATACATATTTTTTTGGATTATAGAATAATTATTATTTGGTTGTTTTACTGCATAAATCTATTAGATCTAATACATTATTATAGAAAGAGATTCTTTATAACTTTGTTGATACTTAAATTTATGAATATATATTAAATTTCAATGTATAACATTTTATTCAATTATGTGTCATTATATATTTGGTGTTGCAAAATCTTTTTTTTTTTTTCGGCATAAAAAAAATAGAAATTAAGTAACAAAGAAGAAGGCGAAATTTAGATTTCCGATTATATAAAAATTGAGAAGAAAAAAAAAAAAAACTTTTTTATATATTATGTATTGAACCAAACAACAATTGAACCAATTAATTAATGCAAGAATATAATTTTATATTATTAAAATTATTAATTCAATTAAAATATCAACCTAATGATATTATTGAAAAAATATTAAATTATTTACCTCGTTATATACTTCCTTTATTTATATCAAATTTTAGTCAATATATAAATTTAAAAAAAGTTGTAATTAGTGAAAAAAAAAATATATAAAATTAAAGAAATATGATATTTATTCATTATCATATTATGTTCTTAATGAAATTATTTTGTAATCATTGTATCAATCATTCTCTTGCCGCAATTTATTCATTCATGATTAAAAAAAAAATTTATTAATTCAAATTCATAAATATATAATTATTAAACTTATTTTAATATTTAGATAAATAATTTGAATAAAAAAACAATTACCGTTATATATCTCTATTATTTCAAAACAATTAACTTCAAAAAGAATGTATCCACAAATCAATCAATTAATAAATATAAATAAGTATTTAAAATTTAAAAATATTTTAACTTGTTAGACAATAAAGACAAATATTTGACATGATATAGATTTCATTTATTTTTTAAACCATTTTTAAAGTTTTTTTTGATTTATCATAAAATGTCTACAAAATCCCAATTCGACGTTAGACGTTAATACAAAATTTAAAATAAACAAATTAAAAGAATTGTCAAATGAGTTTAATTAATGATTTACTTTTACGAAATATAAATACTTTGGTTTTTTTTTTTTATATATAGTAATGTTTTTTGGGTTTTTTTTTTTTTTTTGTTGGACCCTTGAAACCACACATGTGGTGGTGATGATTTGTAAAATATATATATATTCAAACTATTTAATTTACTAATTTTACTTTTCATTAATTTAATTTAAAAATTATAATTGAAAGAAATATAAACATATTTTTATTATAATGGGATATATGAATATATATTTATTATTGGTTTGGTTTGTTAATTTTTTAAGTTTAAAGTTACCTGAAATATTTTTTTTTTTTGCTTGGTTTCGTTTTCTTTATACAAGCAAAAAAAATGGCTGCGAAATCTTGAAAGAAATAAAACAATAACAATCAAAGGGTATACATCTATCTAAGCATTTATTTTATATCTCAATTTTGCGTGATATATTTATTGTGATTTTTGGCTTTGTTTTTTTTTTTTTATCTTAATTGTTGAAAAAAAATATATACTGAAAGTTAAAAAAAAAGTAAATATGTGTGGTTCAATTTTACTTATAATAATATAAGTTTTGTTATGAATATTATAGGGACTACTTGACAACCAAGGTTATAGTATAGTCCAGGTGGGTAATACTTAATGATCTAAAATTATCCCTAATTATATAAATAAACTATATAGTATTTATAGGGGGTTAAATTTCTATCAAGGAATTTAGCCAACCAGAGAATTTTAAGCTATATAGTATTTATAGGGAGTTGCCAACCAAAGAATTTTAATTCTTCTTTATATACATTATTTTATATACATTTTTAACTACAAAGAACCTATTTAAGTTTATTTTAGTTTTCATTTCTTTTTATTTATTATCCTTAAAAAAACCTTAGTATAAAAAGTGCCTTTCACCTTTTTAAATTAAAGTTGTTTTATATATAAATTTATTCCATTTCTAGATTTATGAATATCATACAAATATAATATATCAAAAACAATCGATTTTTTGAAATAAAGTTTTTAACTTTGTTTTGATATAATTACAGCCAACTTTTTCATTTTTAATTACCAATCATTATCGAAATTGTGGATTATTATCGAGATTATGGATAGCGCAATCATCATGGGGAAATAATTAATTAATTATAAGTTGTATAATTTGAAATTGTATAGAAACATACTTTTTTAAACAATGGTACAATTACAATTAACCCCTCAATAACCATTATTCTCTAAATTTTAATTAATCCTTAACTTCAAATAACAATTAAAATTAATCCCTTGATTATTTTTATATTAATTTTAATTTTAAATATAAATAGATCAATCAAATCCTGTAAATTGAACAAAAAGATTTTAAAAATCAGTTAAGTTATAAACTAACAAACAAACAAACAAATAACAAGACAAATTTTATATATTTATATATATACAAAGATGCAAACAAAATTAATTTTAGGTTTATCATTAATTACATTAATTAATATTGCTTCATCATCATATATTCCAAGAGGTAAAAATGGTGAAGTATCATTAGCTTCAGCTAAACGTGATGGGAATTTATTAACTAGAGATATTAATATTGATGGTGCCAAAATTGATAAAGTAGATGATAGACCTGTTGATGATGAAGATCCACCAAAAGATCCTGAAGATAAAAGAGATGAAAACTGATGCTACAGTTAATGATAAATTAGGAGGTTTAATTAAGTAATTATTAATCAATTATAAATAAGAGAATTCTTTCATTTGGTAGAAGTAAAATTATTACAATATATAATAACTTAATAACTATTAATACTTGATCGATCTAATTTTTTTTTTTTTTTTGTTTTTGATTTCGCTTAAATCCGGGGTTGATTTGATATATGCCACAGTTTTATCCAACAAACCAACCAAAAAAAAAAAAGTATATAAAATAGATAAAAAAATATTTGTTTTTAATATATATAATAAATTTTTTTAATCAATAAATATTATTATTATGTCATTTAAAGAAGGTTCTAAAATACCAGAAGGTATTGAATTTACATATGTACCAATTGAAATAAATGATTTAAAATTAATTAATCCATTAAAATGTGATTTACCAACACAATTAAAATTAGATTTATTATTAAAAAAATTATCATCATCACCTTCTAAAAAAAATTTATTAATTGTATCAGTACCAGGAGCATTTACACCAACATGTACAGAAAATCATATTCCACCATATTTAGAAAATTTAATTAAATTATCAAATAAAAATATTGGTGCTATATTAATTTTAGCAACTAATGATCCATTTGTAATTAATGCTTGGGGTAAAGTATTAATTAAAGAATATGTTAAAATCAATGGACAAGAAATTCCTGAAATTATATTTGCTAATGATGGTGGATTTAGTTTAAAAAATAATTTAGCTGGTGATCGTGGTGGTATTATTAGAAATTATCGTTATGCTTCAATTATTGATTCAAAAACTAGAGATGTTTTATATTTAGGTATTGAAACTGAAAAAGGTGTTGATAAATCTGGAATTGAATCTGTATTAGCTAAATTATAAATTATAAATTATAAATTATAATACAACCCTCTTTAATAGATTTATATAATTAATATATATTTATTTATTTAAAATTTAAACGAATCAATTGTGAATAGTCAATTGTCAATTGTCCATTGTCAATTTCATTAATTTGTAAGAATTGAAAATTTATGACATTGAGTTAAAATTGAAATTAAATTTTTGTCTTTATTTCTTGGAATATATGAAATATAAAATGAAATGTAATATATTATGTAATATTAAACCATCTGATTATATAATACATAATCAATAAATTATGTAATTGATTATAAATCCATAAATTACTATATGATACTTCCTTCTATGATCTTCTATGTGTGTAACTATATACACTCTCGTACTATATTTAATTAATAATTGCCTGCATATACATATATTCCTGTATATTGGGTGATATTTGTCTGTCTGACAAATAAAAAAAAAGGCTTCTTTGTCTGGACTTTCAATTGAATTGAATTTTCTAGTATGTGTGTCGTCATCATAAATTATATCATTGTTGCCAACTCTGTCCAACCTCCCACCTCCCACCTTTCACTTTGACTCTCACTCTATTTCTCACCCCCTCGCCTTTCAAAAACTCCAGCTACTTAAAAAAAATTTAATTTTGGTTGTTGTTGATTTTTCAATGCAATATATAAAAGAAAATTAAAATCCCTTGAAATTCTACATCCCAAAAAAAAAATTTTATTTTCCTTTTTTCTTTCTTTCTTTCTTTTTCCTTTAAATCTTACTTTTATAAATTAAAAAAAGAACTATTATTCCAAGATGACTAATGTTTATTTCGATGTTTCAGCCGATGGTCAAAAATTAGGTAGAATTACCTTTAAATTATATGATGATGTTGTCCCAAAAACTGCTGAAAATTTTAGAGCTTTAGCTACTGGTGAAAAAGGTTTTGGTTATAAAGGTTCTATTTTCCATAGAGTTATTCCACAATTTATGTTACAAGGTGGTGATTTTACTAATTTTAATGGTACTGGTGGTAAATCAATTTATGGTGCTAAATTTCCAGATGAAAATTTTTCAAAAAGACATGATAAAGCTGGTTTATTATCAATGGCTAATGCTGGTCCAAATACTAATGGTTCTCAATTTTTCATTACAACTGTCCCATGTCCTTGGTTAGATGGTAAACACGTTGTTTTTGGTGAAGTTACTGATGGTTTTAACATTGTTAAAAAAATTGAATCTTTTGGTTCTGGTTCAGGTGCTACTTCTAAAAAAATTACTATTGATGAATCAGGTCAATTGTAATTGAATTAAATTTTATATATCTATATTTTATATATATATATGTATAGTTTATTCTTTAAAAATGGCAAAAAATTTTAAAATATCAAAAATTAATTTTGAAATTTTGTAGAAGTCTTTTATGACGTGGTTGTTGAAACGTGGAGAAATGAAAATAATTACAATATATTACAATTGAGTTTAGAAAAAAAATTAGCAATTGAGTAACTTTTATATAATTATAAGTTTTTTAAAGTAATAATTTTTAATAATAATTGGTCAATGGCTAGATATTTGAAATTGCCATCAATCAATAAATCCATTGAATGGGATTAAAGTTGTTGAAAAATTGCAAAAATGAAAAAAGGTGGTACTGGTCGTGCAAGTGTCGACAAAAAAATTACTGCGAAATATTTAGTTAATTTTATTTTTTTAATTCTAGTAATAAAACCAATATTTTATAATTATAGTACTTCAAAAAATATTATAACTAGTATATATATATCTATATATAATAATATTAATAATAAAAATATTTAAGAGAGATAAAGTAAATTTGTGTTTTAGAATATTATGTTTTCTTTTTTTTTAAGTCGTGGACAATTATTTTTAGTTGGATAAGATTCTTTAAATTCTAGTTATTAACTAAATCTCTTTTAACAAGGATATATTTGAAGTTATGTTATGTTATGTTGAGTTTAGTTTGAATCTTTTTAATTAAATCTAAAATAGAAAACTTTTGTTAAAAAAAAAAAGGATATAAATTTATTACATTAATATCTCTTTCTTTGTTTCAAAACAAATCTGAAATGGTAATAATGATATCTTATTCTTTTCAAGTTTAGTTGTTAATATTTTCAAAATTCAAACAAAGAAAAAACAAAGAGAAAGCAGATATATATATATATATATATAAGAAGATGAAATGCAATAATGGTTAATTCTTGATTCATATCGTAATAGTACATTTTAAAGAACCTTTTTTTTTTTTGATTTTGTTTTTGTTGTTACTTTGGATTGTTAACAAGTCGAGATAGATATTTACCCATCAGCATACGATCATAAACATTCATACATTATTGTTTTTATGTGTTAAACAACTACTCGGAATTTTATTTTATATATAATTGAAAGAGATAAGGAATATATTTCGAAATTATTATTTAAGTAAAAAAAATAAAAACATTAATATTTTATATGTAAGTGTAAATATAATAATAATTTTTTTTTTTGATTTTGATTATCAAAGTTTTTTTTTATTTTATTTTATTTGTTAGAGTAATTTTATTATTATGTGATATATGATTTATATGATGTGTTTCATGTATTATGAAATTACCCTAGGCTTGAAATGAAGTATTACATGAAATTAATAAAGAGAACAAGAACAAGAACAAGAACAAGAACAAGAACAAGTAAATGTAAATGTATAGGATATATGGTATATACATATAAGAAGAAGAACAATAGTTGTATTTTTCCATAATAGAAATAAATGATCATCTCTCTCTATTCTATTCATCTCTCATACCATACAATTTCGGATTAATGGCCCTACAGGAACAATTGAACAAAAAAAAAAGGAAAAAATTTTTCATTTTAATTTTAAAAACGTGTTCTGAGATTTCGTAAAATTTAAAACAACAATAAATGAACAATAAGAACAAAAACATAATGAGTTGTTTTACTTTACTTTACTTTGCTCTCCCACTTAGCCTAGAATTAAATTAAATTAACCGGAAGTCAAGTCAGTCAACAACATCAAAAGGCAAGAGAACAACAACAAATAAGTTCTTTTATTCATGAACGTATAAAGCAAGATGTTATGAAACAGTTAGATTTAAAATCCATTATCTTTTATCTTTTACTGACTTAATTAGGAAATTATTTTATGTAGAAAAAGAAAAAAAAATATTTTTAAATCTTGTAACCCAATTGAATAACTAATTAATAAAATCAAAATCTACTCCACAATTTAATAATTATAGAATCTTATGATGAATTAATTAATTAATTAGAACAATAGGATATATAATAATAAAATATCTAATCCACAAATGGAAAAACAGGAAATGCAAATACAAAAAAACAAAAAAAGAACAATATAAAAAAAAAATTTAAAATATACGTGAGGTTGGATAAGGTCGCCTGAGCTTAGTTACTTGTTGTTGTACTTGTTGTCGCCGCCTGTCGCCTCAGTTTGAATTCAGTTGGTAATTCGACCTGACCTGCGTTATCTATCTGGTCTTACACAACAACAATCAACAACAAATAAAATAAAAGAGGAGAAGTTGAAATGAAAAAATTCATAACCTAACTAAACTAATTGACTTCTTCTTCATTCTAATATTTTGTATAAAACTAAAAATATCTACAATACTACTAATTATAGAAAATAATTCTAAGCCATTTTTTAAAAATTCACTCGCCCTAAAAATAGAACCTTTGGAATAAAAATAGAACCAAACCAAACTAACTAAGTTCAACCTAACCAACTCTTTAAATGCCTCGTTCTAAAAATATAATTTTAAAATTAAAATTCCAAACGAAAAATAAATTGAAATAAATTGAACGAATAATAGAATAGAATAGAGACAAACTGAAGTTTAATCTAAGCCTGTTCTATATTTAAATATTCATAACTAATTATATCTTTGAGATATAATGATATGGATATGATTATGATACAAAACGTTATACAAAAATTGAGTTATTTAAATTTTTTTTTTTTTTTTGCATTTCTTTTTTTATATTAATAAATTTATATTAAATGTAAGTTGTATTAAATTTTAATTTTTGAACGAATTATCAATTAAATTTTTTTATTATTTTTATTTTTGTTTTGTTTCTAATTTTTTAATAATTTTTACGATGATGATTAAAATTAAAATAATCATGAAAGATCTAAAATATTTTTATATATAAATAAGAATATAAAAAACTGTAATTTCTTTCTTTTTCTTTTTCTACTTTTTTTTGGTTTTTTTTTTTTCTTGGTATATCTAGAAATCAACTATCAAAAACTATCAAAAACTATAAAATATGATTAAAAAATCTTCAAATATTTCAAATATTATAAAATATGATAAATATATTTATTTTATAGATTATTATATATGTCATGTTATAAATAATCCAATAATATCATCATTATTAATACTAATATTCTTAATATATAAATATTTACCAAATGTTTTATCATTTGGATCAATAATATTAAACAATAATAATAATAATAATAATAATAATTTAGTATCATTACCAATAAATTTAAAAGAATTTAATGATTATAAATATGATTTAATTTCAAATATTATAAATTTAATATTTATTTTTAGATTTCAAATTCAAACACCAAGTCAAATATCATGTTTATTAACAATTTTTCAAGAAATTATTATATTTATTTTACAAAATATTTGTTGTTATTATTTAATTATAATACCTAATTTTTTATCAATTTCATCATCATCAGAAAATATAGATTTTAAAAATTTATTAATTAATTCATGTATTATATTACAAATTTTAGTTCCATATATAATTTTAATAATTTCATTATATAAAAAACAAAAAACTAATAATAGAAATTCAAATTCTTTAATTAAAATATTAAATCAAACTAATAATAATTATTTACCATTATTTTTAAGTCATTCATTCATGTATATAAATTATGAATCAATATCAAATGATTATAAAGAATTATTTAGAATATTATCAATATCATTTAAATTTTATTTAATTTGTCAATTTATATTATATGAATTAGTTCAAATTAAATTAGAGACAACAACAACAACAGAAGATGATTATGATAATTATGAAGATTTATTAAATATTAATGATTATTCTATTTTTTATACTAATTTAAATTCTTGTTATAATAATGATAAATCTAAAAAAATTAATCATTGGTATATAATTATTAAAAATTCTTTAATGATTTTTGTATGTTTTATATTGATAAATATTGATTTATTTGAAATTAAATCAATTATATAGAGAGAAAGAAATAAATAAGAAATAAACATTTATAGATAATATAATGAATAGGATATGAAGAAAAACATTATGTGATTAAAATTCGTGTGATTAATTTCTTAATAGAGTTAAAATTTAGAAAATAATAATTATTCTCTTTGAAGTTGAGTGAAATAAATGTGTATTTCCCCCTTTTTTCAATCAACGTGTATTCAATAAGTTAGATTTATTAAAAATTTAACAAAAAAGGATGCAAAATGGGATGTTTTGTTTCAGTGAAAATATTTTTTGTTTTTTTTTTTTCGTCATAGTTAAAGTAAGAAATCTAAAAAAGTAGTTGGTATTCAAACCATGAAAAAAAAATTTTTATTTTAATGTTGAATCAAATCAAATCAAATCAAACAATATGATATATTTATAGAAATAAAATGTTATATTTATAGAACATGGCTTTTTTAAAAAAGTTGAAGTGACGAATGAATGAATAAATCCATTTTGAAAGATTTACAAAGTTTATAAATAAATAAATTTTTGATTATTATTAGAATTATTGTTAAAAATAGAAATTTAAGTTTAAAGTTTAAAGTTTAGATTTTAAAAATTAAAAAAATATTTCTTTCTTTCTTTTTTTTTTAATAATTTTTCAATAAAGAATTTTATTTTGAATATCTCTCTTTATTTTTTACAGGAGTTAAATGTAAGAATAAAGATAAGAATCAAATAATAATAATAATATTATTATTATTATTATTTTTCATTCCATGATGAAAAATATATAAGTATAAACTATGATGATGAGAGATGTATTCATTCAGCCTTAATTATTTGAATTTTCAATCATTATTCTAAAACACAATAATAATAATAGTTACGTTAATTGTTTGATTTGAATAAGGATACATATCTTACGAGTAACATAACATGAAATTAAAAATTCTAAAAAAAATGTAACACCAACAATTTAAAATAAAAGGGTTTGCAATATATAAAAAAAAAAAAAAAATTTTTATGTTACTAAAAATAAATATTTAATTAGGGGCTTATATTTATAAAATATATCCTTACTTTTATTTATTTATCTCCTTTTCGATTTTCTTACTAGAATCATCAAGTATATATATGTATCAAATACTTGAAGATATAGATAACATAGATTGTACAAGGGTTCAAACAAACAAACAAACACGCAAGATATTAAAAATAATTAAAAATATTTAAAAACTTAAATTTTTTTTTACGGTCGTAAAAAATTAGCAAAGAAAGAAAGAAAGAAATTTAAAGTGATGTTTTTTTTTCTTGGCAAGAACCCGAACTGAATTTTATGAACAAAGAACTTCATCTCTTCATCTCTTTAATAAGGGGGGGGGATGTTTTATATATTATGTATAAGTTTAGATTAGAAAAGTAACAATATTTTAAATTTAATTGAAATTAACGTAAAGTAACTTCCAAATAAAATAGTTGTTGTTTCATTTCATTTTTCTTCTATTATTATCTTACCAAAGAAAGAAAGAAGTTGTTACATAAAATAAAATAACCAATTAATTTAATTTTATACAAGTTAAGCCCTTGGATAACAAAATAAAAATATCGAATTTACGGCTTTTCTTTAAATATTATACATACATACATATATTACATTACATATCCGTTTCATTAATTTAAACTCACACTACAAGTAATAGTAATAGAACATCATGTAATACACGTGGAAAAATAAAATAAAATAGAATTTTAAAATTTTCTTGATTAATTAAAATTTCATTTCATTTCTTAAAAACACAAAATAAAAACTATATATATATATATATATCATCATATTTCCATAATTTCAAAATTTGTTTAATTTCATTCATTTATTTATTCATTCACTTTCCTTTTAATTAAATATGATTCAAGAACTAGAAAAACAATCTCAAGATAATAATACTACAACTACAACTACAACTAATAATAAATATTATAAATTCATAGATGAATATATATGTAAATATATAAATAATCCAATTATATCATCAATAATAATCTTATCATATTATATAACAAAAATCACCACCACCAAAGAACTTGTTTCTGTACCTACTCCTACTTTAAATGATTTATTTATTCAATTAATTAATATATTTATAATAATTCGATTCATTTATCAATCCAAAAATAATAAATATATAATTAATGAATATATTTATTTAATTTTAAATAATTTAATATATGGATATATTTTATATAATTTTAAATATCTTGATAATTTAAAATATGTATTTATAATTCAATTATTTATTATATATATATTATTTATAATTGATTTAAAATTTGAAAATGAAAAAAAAATTTCAATTAATAAATTAATTTTTGATTTAAATAATAATTTTTTAAAAATTTTAATTAGTTATTCATTTATTTTAATTTCTGAATTATCTTGTAATTGGTTTATTAAAATTAATTTAATTAATTTAAAATTATTTTGTTTATGGAAATTAATATTATGTGATTTAAAAGAAGAAGAAGAAGAAGAAGAAGAAGATCAAAAAATTAGAAAATTTGATTATTCTATTTTACTTTGTTTATTTACTTGTTTATTCATGATTGGTTATGATTTAATTTATATTTATATAAATAATTATTACATATAGAAATAAAAAGAAAAAGCACCTTTAGTTAATGATTGTTATGAAATGTTGTATAGATTTAGACAATATATATACCTATTTGTATGTTTTATAATTCTTCTTCTTCTTCTTCTTCATCTGTTTCTGTATCTGTATATGTTGCAAATTGATAATCTAAATCCATTAATGCATTATTTATTGAATTTGAAGATAATAATTTACGATTTCTTTTTAAATTATCAACTTTTTGTATTTCTTTTCTTTTAATATCTTCAATATCTTCTGATGAATCTTCTGATTCTTCTGAATCTTCTTCTTCAATATTCATTTCTTCTTCCTCCTTTTTGATATCAACTTCTGTTTCTTCTTCAATATCATCTTCTTCTTCTTCTTCTTCTTCTTCTTCTTCTTCTTCTTCTTCTTCTTCTTCTTCTTCTTCTTCTTCTTCTTCTTCTTCTTCTTCTTCGATATCTTCTTTTTTAATAATTTCATTTTCTTCATCATCATCATCATCATCATCAATATCCATATCTTCTATTGTCATTTCTTTTTCTTCTTGTTTCACTTCTACCTTTGATTCATCATCATCATCAATTCCTTCTTCTCCTCCTTTTTCTTTTTCTTTTTCCTTTTCTTCTTGAATCCATTCATTAGCCAATTTTTCATCTTCATCATTAATATCATTAAGAATTCCAATATTATTATTATTATTATTATTATTATTATTATTATTATTATTATTCCCAAATAACATTTGAATTAATCCACGTTCATAAGATTTTGAATCAATTAAATCTTGATTTTCTAAATTTTGAAATTCTTTAAATAATAATAAATTTAAATTTTTTTCTTTAATTTTATTATTTAAATCAGTTTGTTCTTGATTTTTCTTTTTTAAATCTATTATACTTATCACTTTTTTCTTAGATACTTTTTCTTTCTTTTTGGTGGTGATTCTGGTTGTTTTAAATATATCTTCTGATGGTGGTGGATTAAATATTTTTATATCATTTTTAAATTTGAAATTTCTTTCTTGCTCTTCAAGATTTAAATTTAAATTTAAATTTTTTTTAATTAATTGATTATATAAAATAAAATAATAATTTGGATTTTTAAAATTTAATAATTTTAAACTTTTTAAAATATCTGATTTTTTAATTTCTTTTAAATTAATTAAATTAATTATAATTTTTTTAATTAAAATTTTTATAATTGTTTCAATTTGATCTTTAAAACCTATAGTTATTGAAGTATTATATAAATTATTTAATTGTTTAAAATTAATCAACCCTTCTTCTTCTGAATCAATTTCTTCTTCTTTTATTGGTTTATCTTTTTCTTTAAAATTTTCACTTTGTTTATTTTCAAAATTTATAAAATATTCAGACATTTCATAAGCTATAGGTAATGAAGAATAATTAATTAATTTATTATTTTTATAAATTAAACCTAATCTATCTCTTCTATTTTTATTATTATAAAAACGTTTATTTCTCTTGTTTTTCTTTTTATTTAATTCATTTTTTAATAAATTATAATAATTTAAAATTTCAAAATTTGTTTTTGTTGATAATTCAAATTGAATTAAATTTAATTCATAATTTATATTAAATTTTGAAATTAATTTAAAAAATAATTCTTTTTCTTTCTTATTCCAAAATGTACTTCCAGTTTTTGAATTAGTAATTATTCTACTTCCAATATTTGGTATTTTTGATCCTTTTAAATTTGAATATTTTGTTATATTAAAAGTTTCTTCAACATGTCTATTATAAAATTCTTTATAATTATTTCGTATTCTTTTTCTTTCTTTTATTTTATTATATTTAATAATTTTTTGATTTAATAATTCATTTGATTTTGTTTCTGTTTCTATTTCTGAATCTGATTCTGATGATGAATCTGAAGATGATTCTGATTCTGATGATGAACCTGATGTAGTAGTATTAGTAGTATTAGTATTAGTCGTAGTTGAATCATTTATATTCGTATTTAATTCTTCTTCCAATTTAATATTGGTCATTTATATATTCCTCGAAAGTATAAATATATAATTTTTTGCAATGTGAGATATTTATTGATTGATGAGATCAACTCAATTTCACTAGAAAAAAAAAAAAAAATTTCCGAACTATTTTTTTTTTTTAATAATACAAAATTTTTAAATATATATATTCATTATACAATTATTACAAAATATAAATATTTTTTTTTTTTTTTCAATTCTTTTTTAATATAAAATACATAATATTATATTCATTAACCCCATTAAAAAACTTGGACTATAACCTTAAATAGTTACTTCATTGATTGTTTTAGTTAATTGTTTAATCGTAGTTGTATCTTCATCATTAAGTACATGACCATTACTTCCATTACTATTATTATTATTATTATTATTATTATTATTATTATTATTATTATTATTTTCTAATTCAACTTCATCATCAGTAGTATCAACCCATTCACTATCATCATCATCATCATCATCATCATCATCATTATGTTTATGTTTATCATTATTACCATTATTATTTCGAAATAATTCAGGTAGAAAAGGTTTAGGAATATCTTTATCTTCTTCCTCTTCTTGTTCTTCTTCTTCTTCTTCACCAAATATTTCAACATATTCTTCAGGTACTAAACCATTTTCACCAGTTTCTGGATCTTCAGCAACTAACCAACCTTGACCATGTTTATAACTAATCCAAATAATTTGTCCTTCACTTAATTTAATTTCATTATCATTTTCAGGTTCAAAATCAAATATAGCTCTTGCTTTACAATTAATTTCATCTATAAATAATTCACCATTATTATTATTAGTATCTTTATCTTTCTGTAGTAGTAATGATGATGATGATGATTCTTCTTCTTCGAGTTCTTCTTCTAATTCTTCTTCTGATGAATATGGTGAATATGGTGATTCATCATCATCCAGATGATGATTATGCCTTAGATTTGGATAATTACCAGTATGAAAAGGATGTATTTCTTCATATCCCCAATCTTTTATTTTCGTATTTGGTGGAAATAAAGGTGATGGAGTCATTATTGTATATATATATATGTATATTCACTCGTTATTATAATTTGTTAATATGTTGTTGTTGTTGGAAATGTATGAGTGTATAAGTGAATGAATGAATGCTATGTGGGAGTTTTTTCTTTTTATGAGTAAGTTATATATATGAAAAGTAGATGATTGGGATTAAATGTTATGATTATGAATTAGTAGTAGTAGTTGGTAAATTTTTAAATGTTTTGTTTTCTGTTTCTAAATTTGAAACAAGATTTTTTTTTTTTTTTTTGGTTTTTGATTTTAATTTTAATTTTAATTTTAATTTAAAATTGATTGATTTTTTTTTTCTTTAATGCACACTACAACAACAACAACACAACACAACGACACAACAACACTACAACCAAGTAATTTCTTCTAGTAATCGTATGATGAATTATTATATATTATTATTACACAATCAATATAATAATTGAACAAACTAATTGAAAGTCGATTCAAAGTATATATTACTCTAAATATACACCTCTTGATTGATCTATTTCCCGTTATTTATTTATTGATTTATTCCGTCTCTCTTGTCCTCTCTCTCTCGATTCAAAATGAATTCAAAGCCGTATAATTATCAATTTATATAGACAGAGTACCTGATTTTCAAATATATTTGATGGATGTAATTTTTATATATATATAAGTTTTATTTAAAAGAGATAGAATAAGAAATGTTTATTTATAACTACTACTAGCCCGCGGCAGAAGAAAGACCATAAGTTATAGTTACATTTCATTTATACTGTAATAAATATATTTTATTCCATTTATATAATAATTACATTTTTTACAAAATATTTAATATATTTTTTTTTTGAATTTTTCTTTAATTAATTTGATAAAATTTCCATTTATTACAAATTTAGATTACTTTAAAAAAAATATTTTTTTTTTTTTGCAATCAATCAACTAATTAATAGATTATAGATTATAGATTATAGATTCCGCGTTTTAATTTTTAACTCTCGCCCCATCGCATCAACCAAACCCAAACCCAAACGAAACAACACATTGAAATTTACTCTCACTATCAAAAACAAAAAAAAATTTTTTTTTTTTTTTTTCTAATCAACAAAAAAATCATCATCATATATAATTAAAATGGATCCAATAGAAGAACAAACTCAAGAAATAGAAGTATTACAATCTATATATCCAGATGAAATAACAATCATATCTCAAACTCAATTTAATATATATATAAAATTAGATACACCAAGTGAAAGAAATCATGGATTAATATTAAATATTAAATATCCTTCTAAATATCCTGAAATTATACCTATATTATCAATAGATATATCCGAACCTGAATTTGAAGAATTAGAAAGTGATGAAGAAGAAAGTGGGGATGATGATGATGAAGAAGAAGAAAGTGAAGAAAATAAAGATATTAAATTAGCTTTAAATATGTCAGAAACTATTGAATTTGATAAATTTGATCTTGATAAATTATTAACAAAATTAAATCAAGAAGCTGAATTAAATTTAGGTATACCATCAATATTTGCATTAATAACATATTTAAAAGATGAATCAGAATTATTATTTATTGAAAAATTAGATTTAAAACAAAAGGAATTTGAAAAAATGAGATTATTAAAAGAACAAGAAGAACAAAAAAAATTTATTGGTACAAAAGTTACAAAAGAATCTTTTCAAAATTGGAGAATTGGTTTTAGAAAAGAAATGAATTTAGAAGAATTGGATTTAAAAAGATTTAAATTAATGCATAATGGAAAATTAACAGGTCGTGAAATATTTGAAAAAGGTTTAGCTAATTTAAATGATGAATTAATTGAAGATAATAATGAAGTTGTACTTAATGAAGGTATTAAAAAAGTAAGTATATAAGAAAATACACGTTAAAAATAAAATTAAGTTTTTTACCCCGATGTTTTTGTTTTTTTGTTTTTTGTTATTTTTATATTTTTAATTCGGTGTTAGATTTTAAATTGATGATGATGATGATGAATGGTGATGATTAAAGAGATATTTAATTTAGTTAATTAACTAATTTAATTATTATACTAAAGATGGAAATGTCATTAAATTAATTTAATTTAATTTAATTTTAATATCTCGGCCGTAATGCAAAAAAAAAAAAAATATACATTTTTTATTTTATATCCATCCTTCCTTCAATATTAAATCCTTGCCGTATTCTATATATATATATAAACATATATATAAGTTTGTGTTTAATCAGTTCATATGATAACAATATGGTACGATATATAAGATAGTATACTATAGTATACTATTGTATAGTATAGTATATTCCCATTTATTCCATTTAACTTTTTCTTCTATATTCTCCTATTATATAGGAGAGAGAGATTCTAACTAATTAACTAATTAACTAATTAAAAGGAACTAAACTAAATAGAAACTAACTAAATCCTTCTCCTTCTCCTTTTTTTTTTTTTTTCTTTTTATTACAACCGAATCAAACGAAAAAATAAATATATACCAAAATGTTTTTTTGAAAGGGTGGCTCAAACAATCAATCCAAATAAGTACAATGATTTAATTTATTTTATTTTAACTTATTTTTACTATCCGGAAAAAAAAGAATTTAAATTTTTTTTGAGATTTTAAAAATAACCTTAATTATGGATGGATAAAAAACACTAAAATTTTATTTCCTTCCATTTAAGAAAGAATAAAACAAAACATATCATTTCTTAAAAAAAAATCTCAATCTTTTTAAATTTTCACCTAATTAGAACAAACAAAGAAGTTAGTTGGGTCACGTCGATTGAAAAAAATCAATTAAATTAGCGCAATAAAATATCCATTTCCAAATAAATAACCTTAAAATAAAATAGACGATACGAAACTATAGAGTATAGGGTGGACCACTTGGAAACACGTAAGTCTTACGGATAGATAGATAGATAGATAAAGATCTCTTAAAGGAAAAGCTTGTTGTTGTTGTGTTGTGCTCTCTGGTTGTATAGTGAAGTATAAATTTATTTGATATTAAATTAAATTTTAAACCATCTCTAATTATGCAAAAAGTGCAACGGTTTATTATTTTATCAATTTGCGTATTACGTATGTTAAAAATAAAAAATTAGCTCAAAAAAATTTTTATATTCTATTTTTCTGGTCCCCCCATAAAAATAAAATTTTTTTCTTCTGGTTCTGGTTCTGGTTCTTGGTCTGAGGGTTTATTTCTTGCTTCCATTTCTACTTCCATTTCTACTTCCATTTCTTGCTTCAGGGCTTTAATTTACGCACTAGAATCCCAATTTTCTGGTTCCATTTTTTTTAACTTGTTTTTTTTTTTTCTCTTGGTTGTTGTTGTTGATATGACGTGGTGTGTGTGTTGCAGTATAATGATTTCATACCGTTTTATGTTCTTTCTTGTTCTTGTTATTGTTGCATAGTATCTGTATCTGTAACCCAAGAAAAAAAATATTCTGGACCCATGATTCATTTCATTCAGTAAATGTATATGTAAATGTAAATATGTAAATGTAATATCCCCACACGATTTATAAATTTTTACGCTAAAATTTTAAATCTTATTTTTAATTTTTAATTTTTTTTTTTTTTGATGATGATGATGTAAAAAAAATTTTTAGTTCTTATTTTCTATTTTTCTTAACCCATTTTTAGATTATTCTAGCCCTTTTTTGTAAACAGAGTATACTTATTACTAAAGTTAAGAAAAACAACTACAAGTTTTTTTTAGTTATTATTAAAAATAATATAATAAATAAATATATTTTTCTATAAGATAGAATCTATTAAAGAAATGAAATGAAATGAATAATGTGTGATATGATATGATAATATGATAATATGTACTAATGAAAAAAAACCAAATATATGTAAAAGTAAGTAAAAAAGCAAAAAACACCCCAAAAAATTTATCGTAAAAAAGTAAAATTAACCCGTAACTTCATTAAAAATAATTAAAAAATTATAAAGAACCAAACCTCTATTAATTAGAAGACATGATTTAAAGTCATTGCATCATGTTTAAATAAACTAACTGGTTGAATATTATTATTTTGATTATTATTATTATAATTAAATTTTTTAGGATATTTATTATTATTATTATGTTCAATATTAATTAATGAATTACTTTCTTCAACAGCTTTTTGAACTTCAACATCAACAACTTCTTCATCATCAGTTAATGAATAAGATTGAGTTAATTCAGGTAATTGTTGTAATTCATCTTCACTTTCTGAATCACTTGAATAAGCTTCATCATCTTCATTTTCATTTTCATCTTCTTCTTGTATTGATGATAAACTTAAATTAATTGATGATTTATATGTTGATATAATATTTGATGTTGTTGGTAATGATCTTGGAATACTTGCTTCCATTGCAATATCTTCTTCAATTTCATCTGAATCTGAATAAATATAATAATCATCAGAATCTGAACTTGATGAATAATTAGATGATGCATCACTTTCTTCACTACCTTCTTCTTCATCATCATCTTGTTCATATAATACACCATTAAATCTTTGTTCATCTTCTTCAATATCATCATCATCTGAATCTGAATCTGAATCTATTTCATATTCAGTTATTGAAGTTTTATAATATGGTGACATAACAACTTCACCTTCATTATTGGAGTTTCTTCTTTTGTTTGATTTTATAATTGATGGTGGTAAATTAAATTGAACATTATTTTGTTGTTGTTGTAATTGTTGTTCTTTAGTTCTTTTTTCAGTTTCTTCACTAATATAATCCATTAAATTATCCAACATATTAGCTTGAACAACTAAATTTCTTAATGATGATTTTGGTGATGCAGCTTCTCTAGTTAATTTAGTTCTAACTTTACTTGCTAAGATATAAGTTTGAGCAAATGATAACGAAGACATCTTTTAAATAATTAATTATAGTGGTTGTAAAAAAAAAATATTTTGTAGTAGTTATTATTATATATAAATTTATTAAAATCAATTTAATAAATCTTAGTTAATTATTTGAATGAATATATATTGATATTTATATATTTATATTTATATAAAATATGAATTGATTGTTATTGATTTGATTGATTGATAATAAAAAGAAGAAAGAAAAAAAAAATGAGAGAGAAATTTTTAGAAATATCTTCTGGTATATATATTCCAAATTTTTTTAAATGTATTAAAGTTATGACACATTTGATTTATTACCGAGTGAATTAATTTACTATACAAATCAAATAATATTATTTTAACTGCGAATATCCGAACTTTACTTTTTTTTTTTTTATTTTTTTTATTTTTTATTTTTTTTTTCTGCTGCTGCTCTTCTTTTTTTTTTATTTTTTGTACTATTTTCAATGTATGTATGATTTTAAGATTTCTTGCTGTTCTAGACTAAAAAAATTAAAACTAACCAAACTAGAATTCAAAAAAGAAAAGAAATTGAGGTATATAGGAGTAAATGGAAGATTACATAACTAGTTAACTCACTCACTCTTAAGGGAAAGGAAAGGAAATTAGGGGAATTAATAGAATAGATCATCATAGGTTCTCTCTCTAACTCACTCATTAGAAGGGCTTTTTTGTGAATATTTATGTTTCTGCCTTAATTTAATTGAAACAACAATTTCATAATTTAACAATTTAACAATTTAACAATGTCTAGATTTTACTACTACTTAACTCTCTCTCTCTTTCTCTCATCTGATGGTATATTATATAGCTAAGAAATTTAGAGTTTATAAAACAGTTGATAATTATTACTTTTTTTTTTTTTCTTAACGATTACAAATCTGTTGAACAAAGAACTTCAAAGAAAACCCAAAAATAAAAATAAAAAAAAACAGCTCAAAATTAAGAACAATAACAATGGATAAAAGTAATCAATCAAATGTAATACAATAATAACTAATCAAACGAAACTATGTATGTAAATTGAAACTGGAGTTTATCCAATTTTTTATTATCTCCATTGCCGAAAAAAAGGGAAAAAAAAAAAAAAAATTTTTTTCTCTCGGATCGCATGTTAATTTACATATACGTGTTTACGTAATCCATCCATCATTATTTTTTTTTTTTTTTCTTCTGATTACGTAGTAAATTGTACGTGGTATGGTATGGAGTACGCGCGCGAAAGAGAAAGTGTGTGTGGTGTGGTGGGCAGAGGAAACGAGTGGTGGTAAATGAAAAAAAAATATATATATATGGACTTCCTTTTGTTTTTCTTTTACTTTCTAAATTGCTATGGAAATTTAACCATTTAACTAAAATATTATAATATCGGATTTCTGTATTCATATTTCCCTATCTAATCTCATCATTGATATTATTTATATCTGTAAGATTTAATTTCTATTCTAGATATATATATCCATTACATTGAGTTGAGTTGAGTTCTTTAATATTCTAGATATCCTTGGGATCGAATAGCAATTTAATTTTGTAATTTTGCCAATTTTCTAATTTCTAGATTTCAATTCGAAAAAAAAAGTTTAATTTTAGAATTAAGAGAGTTTAATTACATTACATCAATCAATCCTTACGAAATTATGTAAGAATAATTATATTTATATATTTGGCAATCAAAACCCAAATTCAAAATCCCAATCCTTATTTTCCAATTTTACCCAATTCTTACAAATATAAAAACAGAAATTTAAAAATTAAATTTTAAAAGCTAAAATTTTCTTATGTTATGTAGAACCTAATAGAATAACCCAAATCCAATTCCAAATCCAATTCCAATCCTAAAAAGATAATTATAAAACCCTAGTCCAAATTACAAAACTTAAAATTTCTTAGGCCTTTTTTCTTTTTTTCTTTCCACAAAATTGAGAAAATAAAAAAAAGATTTTCAAATTTCTCAAAATCAAACACACCCCAAAAAAAAAGAAATAGCGCGTATAAATAAAATAAAATAATTTATTCAGAAGTTAACAAATCTGGTTATCTTTTTATTATAACATATTATATATCAATTGCAATTTGGAATTGAAATTGAAAGGTATCTATTATTTAATCATGTTAAGGGTGTAAATTAATCGGTGCACATATTCTTAAATAATAAAAATAGAACAAAATAGAATAGAATATAATATAATACCCTTATATACATTACTTACACCTGCTCCTATATATAACTATATATACTATATACTATATATACCCTATCAAACCGTATTAGCCGTATGTATAAAATTTATTTATATATTTTTTTTCGAATTATGAATTCATTCATTCATATGGGGTTAAAATAAATAATATTTGAACACTAAACTATAAACTATAAACTCTAAAATATAAGAAAAAACCAAGAAATTTTGTATTAGTATCTTTTTTGGTTTATTGATTAATAACCGTTTACTAATTTTTTTGTTTTAAGAAACTTTATACTTTATACTTTAATTTTAATATAACAGAGATTTGAAACATTTTGTATTTAAGTCGAAATTGAAAATCATTTAGAAGACGAAGCAGAAAGAAAGAATAGAAATAGAAAGAGAATTTTAAAAATAGATTTAATTAATTGTTAAAAAAAAAAAGAAATGATACTTCAAAATTTAGATTAGTTAGATAGACTTAGATAATAAATTAAAGTAAGCCCTTGCAAAAAACAAAAGAAAAATATATTTGCATTTCTTTTGGTTGCATTTTTGTAATTTCTATTTCTATTTCTATTTCTTTTTCGTTTATTTTATTGTGGTACGGAATTTGTGAATAAGTAAGTAATTTGGAGGAACAGGGATTTGAGGAGGGGGGGGATGGAAACATAAAATAGAATATTCATAGAATAACACAATTTCTATAATAATAATAATAATAATATTAAAATAATATATTATTATATTAATATGTAGTCCAATTGACGTGAAATAATAGAATAAAATAAAAAAAATATCATGATAATATTATATTATATCTTAATGATACTAGGGAAGGGATCAAATGGGAATCTACTATTATAATAGTTCATGATTGATTGATTGATTGATAGATATCAAGATATATAATAAATCTTTGGTAACACGATACTTACATATGGTAGTAATTATATTATAATATTATAATATTATAGTATGAGATGGTGTGTGTGTGTGTGTGTGTGTGTGTGTAATGTATAATGGTTATGAGAAATCGGGGTTAAAGGAGACAGAATAAAATAGAAGAAAGAGGGGGACAGAAAATAATAGAAGGGTTAAGTTATTTTTATTAGTAGGAGTTAACCCCAATCCATTTCTTACTCTTATTATCCACTCTTACTCTTACTCCTACTCCTACTCCTTTCTTCGAAGTTTCTAGAGTTATATTAATTATTATTATGGATATGTAATGTAATCCCATTGTTTGTTTAATTTTATTGCCTTTTCTGTGTTATAAAATTCAAAAGGAAATTATATTGTATTGTATTGTTATTCTAATAAATCCTTCCTTCCATTCTTCCTTCCATTCTTCCTTTTCCATAAAAAGACATCTCTTATAATTTTCTCTTCATGCACCAAAAACACAACATCTTCTGTCCAGATCACAAACCCGAATCTCATTATCTTACATAATACATATAAATTATGTGCATCTATACATCAATAGAAAAAATAAAACTTGAGATCTAAAATCTACTCACTTTTAATGATTTTATATGGAACTCCATTACTTTTTAATTGCTTTCAATCATATATCCAACCTGAACTCCATCTTTTTTAAATCATTTTTCCTATTCAACTTGAATACTCCATTAATTTTTTAAGTCGGAAATTTGATTTAGATCAAATGATATATCCATTTTTTTATTTCGTGTTTTAATTCAAACAGATATCCATTCATTTCATTCAACATCGTAAATAAGCAAGAATAACCTTATATTTTTAATACCGCCCTATCACTACACTTATTCTATTATTTGTTGAATGATTTTGTTTATTATGGTGTATTGTTCAAATTCCTTCATATTGTAAATATATGATGATATCTATCTCTGTGAATTTTTTTTAATTTAATTAATTGAAAATTAATTTTTGAATTGTTACCCCCTACATGAATATAAAAATTCTCTATATATATTAAAACATTATTATACAATAATTTTAATTTACAAAATTGGATATGGACGTGTATGATTTACGAAAATTTCAATAAATGTAATGTAATGTAATTATTCTTACGTTATGATATTATTTATTTATCATAGATACATAATCAATAATATAATATATTCTATTCTATTCCTATTCCTATTCTACTTTCATTTCTTTTTTTTAAGTATTTGTGAATAGAATTGAAATTGAATTAAATTTTTTTTAAATTCTCCAATTTCGACCACGTCGACTCAATTTTAATTTTGTTCATAGATTTTAATTAATCATACATTGCATATATTCTTAAATTTCTATTGTTTAAATGTAATGTAAATGTAAATGTAATGTAAGTAATGTAAAATATAATATAATGTAATGTAATGTAATTGTATTACGTCGATTTATTTACATTTTGTGTAATATTGACCGAATATCATATACATTTCCATCGCATCCATTCACTCAGTCGATTATTAAAATCAAGAGACAAGAGAGACAAGAAGACAAGAGGGTTCCAATTACAAAAACTTTATTAATTTAATTTAATTTAATTAATTTTAATTTAAAACAATAAAAATCTTCAATAAGCGATATATACATGAATCAACAACAATCAATTCAAATATCATACAGTCTTCTTTCTCTTATCTATCAAAATTTAAATTAAAAAATACTTCTTATCTTTATTATTTTTGATTTTGATTGATTGATTGATTGATAGATATTGTCATTCCATTTCATATGTCAAAGTGGGGATTTTGATTGATTTGAATTCTATTAAATTCAATTAGATACGAACAATTATCACCATATTTATTTATTATTATTTATCTATCCCCTCTCTCTCTCTTTATTTTATCTCATATCTTTCTTTCTTAAAATCTATTATTTAATTATTTATTTATTTAATTATTTACATTTTTTTATTTAATTTTTGACTTCGTTTCTATGGTTTCTAGATTCTATTCTATTCTGTATTTCTTATTGTACCCTCGTTTCTCCTTTTTGTTCTATTTTTGTATTAGCCTCAAATGTAAGTCAAGAAAAATAATTTAAATTTAGTCTTTAGTCTTTTGTTCTCGACCTAAACTAAATTGAACGAAATTCAAAATAATGTAAATTAAATTAAATTAAATTAACTTTAACAATATATTTCACCCCTAAATACATATATTAAATTAATGTATGTATAAAGAGTTTTTTTTAATAAAGTTACAAAGAAAACTAAAACTAAAACTAAAACTAAGCTACTGCAAATTAACCAAAATTATCGAACTATGCTATATAGGTATGGCTATAGACATATGGAAAGTTCGGTCTCTTTACAAAAATAAAAAAAAAAATTTTAAATATTTTTTTTAGTAATTTTTTTAGATTCGGGGAGAGGGAATTTTTGAACTATAGTCAAAAACTAAAAACTAAAAACTTTTTAGTTTTATATTATATAATCGGCTTGATAATTTGAACGAATTCTTACTTTCTATTCTTTTGTTTTTGGAGAGGCGTTAACATTGTGTTGTTTTATACATACCTGTTTGTTTGTTTGTCGTCACTTCTTATACTTCCATGGAAATTAAGGATAATTACTTAATATCTAACTAAACATATAATTAATTATTATTTCTAAATCAGAAGCAAATTATTATTATAGGATATACTGTTGTTTATGTAATGATAATTTTTTTTAAATTTCTATTTCTATATTCTTCCAAAGGTTTTGAATATATTTTGTGATTTAGGAATAGGGGTGAAAAAAAAAAATAAGAAAATAGGTATGTATATATGTATGTATATTCATTTATGTATATGCACTTACATTACATATTTTCATAGATTTCCTTTCCAACTACACACTAGTCTTCTTGTTCTATTCTATTTTGTGGTAAATTTAAAATTTAATTGTTGGATAATAAGAAAAATAATTTCTATTTTTAGTTTTGTATTGTTATAATATAAAATAATTATTATATTGTTTGCAACCGATCCATTATTCAAAACCAATAACCAAAAAAAAAAAAAATATTATTTTATATTTTATTTTATTTTATTCAATATTTATTAAAAAACCACATGGGTAACTTCTTTAATTTCTTAATAAACGATTTTGTAACCTCTCTTTTTGTTTCATAATTCGTCTTTATTTCTTAAATTTTTCTAATATTCGACTTTATAATAATATAATATATAATTTTCGAAAATTTCTTTTTTACTTTCTTATATTTAAACTCTTTCCGAACTCATATAGTTCGTAAAATGGTACAAAATATAAAAAAATAATAAATTATACACGGGCATATAAATAAATATACAATATACAATATATAAACATATTTTGAATAATAAAAACTTTAATTTACAATATTTCTTAATATTATCAAATAATTAGTAAATAGAAACTAAGATGAGAGAAAAGCCCAGTCCAAAACCTAAATATTTTTCTTCTTTCTAACCACATCTATCTATCTATCTATCTATCTATCAAATTTTAAAGTTTAAAACTAGACCTAATCGAATTTATTAAAACAATTTTAACCGAATTCTCCACTCCTAACTATCATATATATATCAAAAAATGTGGCAATTCAAGGGGAGATACAAAACGAAACAACCTATCAACAAAATTGACATGAAATAGAAAAATAGAAGGTTCTTGGATTTGATGTATGGTTTTATGGAAATTTTAATTCCATACAATAAAAAAATAAAACATCTCAAAAATGAATGGATTGTTCATTTAGTGTTTTCTTTTTTTTATAGCCTTTAATTAGTGTTTTTCTATTTTTATAGCCTTTAATTAGATATCCACCACAATGGATATATAATATAATATTAAAACAAACAATAGAAATGGATATATCAAAAAGAAGCAACAAAGAAGGATTTATGATTGAGGTATATATTCATAAATATAAGAGAGAATAATAATCATAAACCGCTTTGAATTTGAAACAATAGTTTCATAAATAAGAGTAAGTTAAGTTAAATTAAAAAAAAAAAATATTCAAGCCGATGATTCAATAATTATTTTTAATTAATGTAATTAATTTAATTAACTTGATTGTTCATAATTTCGACTTCCGGTGGGTAGGTCGAAATTGAACTTTTTCTCTCTTTTTCTTTCTTTTTGAAATTGAAAATTTGGGTCTGTTGTTTCAATCTCATGTGTGTTTGTTAATTCCAATTAAATTTAATTTAAAGTTTTTTTTTTTTCTTTCTTTTCGGTATCTCCGCGTTGTAAATCATTTTTTCGGTCCTTGTCATGTCGTAAATTTAATGATTTGCGATATTCCAGAAAGACAAAAAAAAAAAAAAAAA